>WSUB01000045.1:0-68935 GCA_019633425.1 Tulasnella sp. 424 | reverse complement strand
CCGCCTCTGCCAACCCCCCCACTCCCCCCCCCACCCCACCCCCCGCACCCACCGACTCCCCCCTCATATCCGAAGCACCGAAGCACCCCCCCCCCCCCCCCAAAGTCCGAGGACTGGAATAAGCGCTCAGCGGTATCAATGTCACTTCGTTGTGTATCGAAATTTAACATGGCAGCATCTGCCGAAGCCATGTAGTCCCAATAATGTGCCTTTTGTCGTACCAATCATAAGGCTTTCGGCCAGGACAACTTGCTTCTTGTCTTCGCTTATTTCACATCTGCAGCGAGTTTGAATCTTCAAGATATGTAAGTGCCGTCAGCTCCCTGATTCGTCATTCGAACCCTGGGTATTAGAAGCTTCGGTTCTTCTTGTGAGACAGCCGGCTTATCCCTGCCCGTCAACGGTCTTGGCGCCGTCGGCCGCTATGCGAGTACTTAAGCCGCCCGTTGACGTTCAGTTGCAAGTCCCTCCGGGATCTTTTATCCTATCCGTCGCGAAAAGTGTCTTCCTACTATGGCCGTCCTCTCCTTCCGTTCAGTACTCTGGTCTTGCTTGGGAGTGTCATTCCTTGAACTAGCTCATGCTCATTTAGAAGCACGCGGTACGCGCTTTTCTACCGTTCGATAGTTCTTTATTTGATCTGACTTGGTTTGTACAGGTATTGTCACCAGCCCCGAAACTTTCGCTGCGACAAGCTTCGATTTTGTGGTCGTTGGAGGTGCGTCGCCTGTTGTTTCCTCGACAACTTCCGCTAAGAACCAGCCGCCTTTTCCAGGTGGTACCGCTGGATTGACCGTCGCAGCAAGGTGGGCAATATCCGTTCGTCTGATTTGCCCGCCTCTGATATGTTGAGATAGATTGGCCGAAGAGGAAGGCTGGACAGTCGGTGTTATCGAAGCTGGCCAATACAGACCCAACGATGCTCTCATTGATGTTCCCAGTGGGTCTGATCTCAGTGAGCTCCGAAACGTACAGCACGCTAACCAGTTCTCCAGAGAACTTCGGTGCCGCAGTCGGTAATGCCAACTACGATTGGCTTTATACAACCGGTATGATCAGTCCTCCAGCTCTCGTAGTTTCTCGCTCATTCACTTTGCTACCCAGTGCCCCAAACCAACCTTAATGGTAAAGCAGTCCGCCATCCCCGGTAGGTTTCTGCGGTTTGCCTCTCATCTGCCATGCTAACAATTGCGCAGAGGCAAAGTGCTCGGTGGTTCTTCCGCTATCAACTTCGAAATATTCAACCGTCCTGCCAAGGGCGAGCTCTCTGGCTGGTCGGCTTTGAACCTTGGACTTGGCTCTTGGAGCTGGAGCGGCCTTCTCCCTTACTATAAGAAGTCCGAGACCTACAAGCCACCCCGTCCCGAAGACGTGTTTCCACTAGCCTCGACTACCCGTCGTCGCGCCTTCCAACGCCGCCAAAACACCACTGATGTCGCAGACGCGTTTTATACCGCTGCCGAGTCCGCCCTCGGCCCTACTTCACTCAACGTGGATGACCTCCTGGCAGCCGCCGATGACGGATCCGACACAGCCTCCAAGCGCGACGACCCCTACCACGGCTTTAGCGGACCTGTCCATGCGAGCCACAATGAGTGGTATTCCGACCTTGCGCACCCATACATCCTCTCCATGAACAGCCTAGGTATCGCGACCAACTTTAATCCTGACTCCGGTGACAACGTTGGAATCTACAATTGCCCTGCTGCCGTCGACCGCGAGGCCGGTGTTCGCTCATACGCTGCTCGTGCATATTATGCTCCCAACGCAGCCAAGACCAACTTCCTCGTTCTTACCGGCGCACAGGCCACAAAGATCAATTGGAAGTCCACTGACGTCAACGGCCTTGCCGTCGCTGAGTCCGTGTCTTTTGTGGTCGACGGCGCCAGCTACACCGCTCAAGCGTCGAAGGAGATTATCTTGTCCGGTGGTGTTTTCAACACCCCTCAGCTTCTCGAACTCTCTGGCGTTGGCAATCCATCCATCATCAACCCTCTAGGAATTACCACCAAGATCAACCTTCCAGGTGTCGGCGAGAACCTTCAGGACCACGCTTATATCTCCTTGGGATTCACCATCAAGCCTGGCTATCATACCTGGGGTACGTAATGATGTATTCCCCAACCAGCTCCACTTTAACATACTGTCCATGTAGACGAGCTTCGCAACAACGCTACTTTCGCTGCCCAAGCTGCTGCCCAATAGTAAGATCTATTATCACTTAGTCTGCGCCATCTAACCGATGATTGCCGTTTAGCGCTGCTACTAAGGACGGAATCCTTGCTTCCAACGTCGGAGTCCTCAGCTTCTTCCCTCTTCAAACCTTCCTCTCCGCCTCAAAGATCCGCTCCATTGTCAAGACCTTAGTATCAGATCTCGTTTCATCTACCAGCTCGATGTCTTTGCTTCATATTGCCCAAAGCGTCTTGCAGCTCGCCTGGTTGTCGAACCAGTCTATCCCCCAAGTAGAAATTGTCATGGTTCCAGGCTTCAACCCGACGGGTATGCGAACTGATTGCCCTGTACTCCCTTTAGAGTGATTAACCTACCTCATCATAGGAACCGTGACTGCCCCTTCGGCGGGTACCAACTACCTGGTTCTAACCGCCGCTCTTCAGCATTCGTTCAGTCGGGGAACCGTCCACATCACCTCTAACGACGCCCTCGTTAAGCCTGCCATCGACCCCAAGTACCTTTCTAACGCTTTCGGTGTGTTGGCTTGCGTCACAATAACAGGAGCTAGTATTTACGCGCCTATCCGTTTACAGACAAGACTGTCCTTCTTGAAGCTGTCAAATATATCCGCAACACCCTTGCAACCTCCGCTCCTCTCTCGAACTTTATTGACACCTTTAATGACCCGCCGGCATCGTCTACTACCGACGCCGACTACGAGAGCTACATGAAGGTAACGCACCCCAGGTTCGATCCCGTTATCGGCCTTCGCTCAGTGATGATATCCGAAGGTTGCCCTCGAGTCTCTTAAGCACCCAGTTGGGACTGCCGCTTTGGCACCGAAAGAGTTAGGCGGCGTTGTCTCGCCCCAGCTGCTTGTCTATGGTTCCAAGAACGTCCGCGTCGTCGATGCTAGCGTTTTCCCCCAGCATATCTCGGCTCATGCTCAGAGTACAACATACGCGATAGGCGAGAAGGTTCGTGTAGGTGTTCGTCTTGAGCAAAGATAGAATGCTGACGTCCGTATTGTAGGCTGCCGATATCATCAAATCTCTTTGGTAGGGATGATTCTCACCGGTCAAGGAAAGTGGAATAGTGTAATGCCTACCCAGGTGCCACCGTGAAGTTTACTCCACTTTCAAGTTGTCTCTTTTCTCAACTCTCTGTTCAATCTGTTGTCGCTCGTTTGCTGTTCATATCGCGGTGCATAGTTATTCCAACAGTCTTTACTGCTTACCTCCTGGAAGTTAGTTGACACAGAGAAACGATCAGGCGCCTAAGAGCAAGGTTGCCTCTTAGGTTCTTACACGAATGACTTTTGCTTTGAGCGCGTCCTTGGTCTTCATCACCGTCTTTAGATCGTCCTTTAGCTTACTCCCAATTTCTCGGATAGGTATTTTGCTTCGTTAGGCCATAAAACCATCCTGTCAAAAGGGAGAACATGTACCACTGGCGTTGGGCTCTAAAACCTGTCGGACCGCCCAAGGACCGTGAAAGGCGTTCTTGAGTTGAAGCGTCAGAGAGACCATTAAAGTAGCTGTTTCAAATATTTCGGGCTAAGTTGTGTAGTTTCAGCGATGATTTTGTAAGAGACTGAGGTGCTCAAAATGTTGAGGAAGCCCTGTTTGTTTGTCCTCCCGCTTCGCCATGGCGAAGCGGACCAAGCCTCCCGCAGTTCATCAGTCAACGGCAGTCACCACTACTCCCATCAACTTATTCCTTCCTGAATAACTTATCTTCTACATTTCCTCCACTCATAAAACGGCTATCTCCAAATGCTCTCTGCATGGGGTACGAGGAATCCGGAGTCCACTTGTCTCTGCAAGCTACAACGTCAACTCCAATCGTGGTCGATGAAAGGGAGGACTCGGATGGAGAGTCGGAAACGAGCAGCAATTTTGAAGTCACTATGGACTATGGTATCAATTTCCCTCCGTCTAAACCTGGCCCTAAATGAACTCGATTTATTTGCATTAGTGATGCACACGGGGGTCGTTTTTGTGTTCCACCTGGCGACGTTTTACTGCATGCTGGAGACTTGACGAGGAGAGGGAAAGTTTTCGAACTTCGTTCTACTATGGGTAGGTCATTTTTGACTTAGAATGGTGGATCTAGACTGAAAATGAGATTTCCAGATTGGCTGGCATCCCTTCGACACCCATACAAAATGTAAGCTTGTGCTCATTACTCGAAATTTTGAGGTTCCCTGACGCCGGTCGTAAGGTCGAGAGCAGCGGCATGATCATGAGGAGAGTGTCACGCTGGTTGTCTGAGCTTCTCACAAATGGCGTTCTTACAAGATCTCGGGATGGCTTCGTTGGATTGACCGGTGTGTTTGGGTCGAGGGCACGGCCATGGTTACTAACAATACCTCTATATTGACCTCTCCACAAGCCCGGCCATCAAACATTCACTATCTAAACTGCTAGAGTTTCCAAACTCCGTTGATGGTCGCGAGTCATGGAACATATACGGTCCACCCTAGACGCCCTGGCTTCGTGGCTTCTCGTTCAATTACAAGAGAACATGGCTCAGGGCAAGACAATTTCTCCGCATATTTGAATTCGCAAATGCTTACCCGCATGATTGCCGGCAGCATTCGTTGGCAACATACCTCTTGATGCCGATATCGTGTAAGCCTCGACTTCCGCGAGCAGCAACTACACACCTCGAGCTAAGATTGATTGCTTTTAGGATGATACATGGCCCTCGTCACGGTATGCTCGATCTAACTCGGCAGGAAGGTGCTCACGCGGGCTGCCTGACCCTTTACATAAGCCGCATCGTGGAACTCAAACCTCGGCTCCATGTCTCTGATCACATCCACGAGTCAAGGGGGTCCAGGGTGCAAACATGGAGCAATGACAAATTGCCTCAGCCGACAGCGATCTCTGTTCCAATCAACCGTCTTTGTCAATGCGGCAAACTCCCCACTGGCATCCAACTTCGGTTCGGAGACGAACGGCGTTGACGGCCAGCACGTACCAATAGGCGGACCCGGCTGGCTTTGAGCAGTGCCATCGAAAAAGAATTTGCAGCAAAGCAAATGGCTCAAAAGGCGCTCGATAAGGGTTGTCTTGGGTAAAAGCCCCTGCCAGGACGTTCAAATCACGCGCAACCTATCCGAGGCATGAAACCTTTTCCTAAGTCCGGATACTGGAATAAGCGCTCCGTAAAATACATCTGTATCGCTTCGTTGTGCTGCCGAAATTTGACACTTGCGGCATATCCCAATGCCAGTCCCCGGGATGTGCCTTCTGTTGTACCAGTCATAAGGCTTCTCGTCAAGCAACCTGCTTCTTGCGATCACTTCTTTCAAATCTGCAGCGGGTTTGAATTTCAAGAAATGTTAGATGCCGTCAGCTCCCTGATCCGTCATTCAAACATTAAGTATTAGTCTATTAAACTTCAGGGACAACGATGGGGAGTAAATGAGAGTTATCTCCAACAAGCTTCCGTCCCTTGAAGTCCGTCTGGGTTCCGATGATTGGCGGCATATTTCTCCGCAGCGACGGCTTCAATTCTTCCATATGAGAAAGTTGTTTTTATCCTTCCCTGACAACGGTCTCTGGAGCCGGCGGCCGCGATCCGCGTACTTAAGCCGCATGTCGACGTTCTATTGCAAGTCCTTCCGGGATCTTTCATCCTATCCGTCGCTCTCTACTAAGAAAAACTTCTTCCTACTATGACCGTCCTCTCCTTCCGTTCAGTACTCTGGTCTTGCCTGGGAGTTTCATTCCTTGAACTGGCTCATGCTCATTTAGAAGCACGCGGTACGCGCTTTTCTACCGTCTATGGGTCTGTATATGATCTGACTTGGTTTGAAAAGGCATTGTCACCAGCCCCGAAACTTTCGCTGCGACAAGCTTTGATTTCGTGGTCGTTGGAGGTACGTCGCCCTGTTGTTTCCTCGGCAACCTCCGTTCAGAACAAGATGCGTTTTCCAGGCGGTACGGCTGGATTGACCGTCGCGGCAAGGTGAGCAATACCCGTTCCTCGGACTCGTCGCCTTCTAACATTTCGAGATAGGCTCGCCGAAGAAGGAGACTGGACAATCGGTGTTATCGAAGCTGGTCAATACAGACCCAACGATGCTCTCATTGATGTTCCCAGTGGGTCTATTCTCGATGGGCTGCGAAACGTACAGCATGCTAACCAGTTCTCCAGAGAACTTCGGTGCCGCAGTCGGTAATGCCGACTACGATTGGCTTTATGCAACCGGTATGATCAGTCCTCCAGCTCTCGTAGTTTCTCGCTCATTCACTTTGCTACCCAGTGCCCCAAACCAACCTTAATGGTAAAGTAGTCCGCCATCCCCGGTAAGCTTCTGTAGTTCGCCTCTCGGCTACCATACTAACAACTGTGCAGAGGCAAAGTGCTTGGTGGTTCTTCCGCTATCAATTTCGAAATGTTCAACCGCCCTGCCCAGGGCGAGTTATCTGGCTGGTCGGCTTTGAACCTTGGACTTGGCTCTTGGAGCTGGAGCAGCCTTCTTCCTTACTATAAGAAGTCCGAGACCTACAAGCCACCCCGTCCCGAAGACGTGTTTCCACTAGCCTCGACTACCCGTCGTCGCGCCTTCCACCGCCGCCAAAACATCACTGATGTCGCAGACGCGCTTTATACCGCTGCCGAATCTGCCCTCGGCTCCACTGCACTCAGTGTAAATGACCTCTTGGCAGCCGCCGATGATGGATCCGACACGGCCTCCAAGCGCGACGACCCCTACCACGGCTTCAGCGGACCTGTCCATGCTAGCCACAATGAGTGGTATTCCGACCTTGCGCACCCATACATCCTCTCCATGAACAGCCTGGGTGTCGCGACCAACTTTAACCCTGACTCTGGTGACAACATCGGAATCTACAACTGCCCTGCTTCCGTCGACCGCGAGGCCGGCGTTCGCTCATACGCTGCTCCCGCGTATTATGCTCCCAACGCAGCCAAGACCAACTTTCTCGTTCTTACCGGCGCACAGGCCACAAAGATCAATTGGAAGTCCGATGACGTCGACGGGCTTGCCGTCGCTGAGTCCGTGTCGTTTGTAGTCAGCGGCGTCAGCTACACCGCTCAAGCGTCGAAGGAGGTTATCCTGTCTGGTGGTGTTTTCAACACTCCTCAGCTTCTCGAACTCTCCGGTGTTGGCAATCCATCCATCATCAACCCTCTCGGAGTTGACACCAAGATCGACCTTCCAGGTGTTGGCGAGAACCTCCAGGACCATGCTATGATCCCGTTGTCGTTCACCATCAAGTCTGACTATCTTACCTGGGGTACGTAATGAAGTATTCCCCGACCAGTTCCACTTTAATATGTTGTCCATGTAGACGAACTTCGCAACAACGCTACTTTCGCTGCCCAAGCTGCCGCCCAATAGTAAATTCTATTATCACTCTGCCTACGCCATCTGACCAATGATTGCCGTCTAGCGCTGCTACTAAGAACGGAATCCTCGCCTCCAACATCGGAGTCCTCAGCTTCTTCCCACTCCAATCCTTCCTCTCCACCTCGAAGATCCTCTCTATTGTCACCACCTTAGTATCAGACCTCGTTTCATCGATCAGCTCGATGTCTTTGCTTCAAATTGCCCAAAGTGTCCTGCAGCTCGCCTGGCTGTCGAACCAGTCTATCCCCCAAGTAGAAGTTGTCATGATTCCAGGCTTCAACCCGACGGGTATGTGAGCCGATTGTCTTGTACCCCCTTTATAGTGATTAACCTGCTTCATCGTAGGAACGGTGACTGCCCCTTCGGCGGGTACCAACTACATGATTCTGAGCGCCGCCCTTCAGCATCCGTTTAGTCGCGGAACCGTCCACATCACCTCTAACGACGCTTCTGTGAAACCCGCCATCGACCCCAAGTACCTTTCCAACGCTTTCGGTGTGTTGGCTTGCGTCAGAATAACAGGAGCTAGTATTTACGCGCCTATCCGTTTACAGACAAGACTGTCCTTCTTGAAGCCGTCAAATATATCCGCAACACCCTTGCAACCTCCGCTCCTATCTCGAACTTCATTGACACCTTTAATGACCCGCCGGCATCGTCTACTACTGATGCCGACTACGAGAGCTACATGAAGGTAACGCCCTTCAGGTTCGATCCCGTTATTCTCAATTTTCGCTCAACAACTATATCCAAAGGTGGCCCTCGAGTCTCTTAAGCACCCAGTTGGTACTGCCGCCTTGGCACCACAAGAGTTGGGTGGCGTTGTCTCGCCGCAGCTGCTTGTCTATGGTTCCAAGAACGTCCGCGTAGTCGACGCCAGTGTCTTCCCCATGCACCTATCGGCTCATGCTCAGAGTACAACGTACGCGATAGGCGAGAAGGTTCGTGTAAAGGTTCGTTTTAAGCAATAGGTTGCTGACGTCCATGCTGTAGGCTGCCGATATCATCAAATCTCTTTGGTAGGGATGGTTCTCGCCGGTCAAGGAAAGCGGAATGACGTAGTACCTGCCCAGGTGCTATCGTGGAGCTTAGATATTCCGCTAGATTTGTCTTTTTTTCTCAACTCTCTGTGCAATCGTTTGTCGCTCGTTTGCTGTTCGTATCGCGGTGCATAGTTATTCCAACAGTCTTTACTGCTTCTCCCCTGAAAGTTGTGTATTGTGAGGGATCTGCATCATCTTGAATAGTCTCCGATCATCCAACAATGAGCCCGATCGTTCAACCAAAGCTCGGATTTGCCTTGTAACCAAAGTTAGGAGGAATTGGTCAGGGAGACCTCTGCTTACATCATCCACAAGCGTGTGTTCGCACGGACCCACAAATCCGTTGATATCGCAATATTGACCAGTACCAGTACAGCGCCCAGCGAGCCTTCCTCAACTTCCTCGCTCTCAAAATGTCAACTGAATCGCTGCGCTTCCTCGGCTCACTCAGCGGCCACACTGGCTGGGTCACCGCCATCGCCACCTCGAGCGAGCGGCCAAACATGCTCCTCAGTGCATCTCGCGGTCCGTAAAGTAGTAGCTTTATCGATCGAGACCACTAGCACTAACCCTTGGGTTCGTATTACACCAATAGACAAGACCATCATTGTTTGGAGGTTAACTCGCGAAGAGGGAAACTACGGTTACATGAGAAAAGTCCTTAAGGGCCACACCCATTTCGTTTCCGACGTCGTCATCTCTTCCGACGGTCAATTCGCTCTGTCGTCGTCATGGGACCACACCCTCCGCCTCTGGGACTTGAAGAAGGGGCGAACCACTCGCCGTTTTGTTGGCCACACCTCCGATGTCTTGAGTGTCAGCTTCAGCGCAGACAACCGTCAAATTGTCAGCGCCAGCCGAGACAAGACCATTAAGCTATGGAACACCCTCGGAGAGTGCAAATACGACATCAAGGATGAGGGTCACTCCGAATGGCATGTCTTTGCTAATTTGGACTGTTCCATGCAACGTTCAGGCTCATCCTGTTTCTTTAGGATTTCTTGCGTCCGCTTCAGTCCGAATGCCATGAACCCTGTTATCGTGTCATGCGGCTGGGATAAAGTCGTCAAGGTGAACTATTTCCGTGGCATATTATTACGAATAAGCAAGCTTAACTGGAAACCATACCCTCTAGGTTTGGGAACTCTCAAAATGCAAGTTGAAGACCAACCACTACGGTCACACTGGCTACATCAACACCATCTCTGTCTCGCCCGATGGCTCTTTGGCTGCTTCCGGCGGAAAGGACGGCGTCACCATGCTGTGGGACTTGAACGATGGCAAGCATCTGTACTCCTTGGAAGCTGGTGATGTCGTGAATGCTCTCGTCTTTTCGCCTAACCGATACTGGCTGTGTGCTGCCACAGCCAAGTGCGTCAAGATCTTCGACTTGGAGAGCAAGTGGGTCACGTCTTCCAACGTTTTGGGTCCTCGTTCTTTATTCTAATATCCTCTTTCAGGTCCATCGTCGACGAGCTCAGCCCAAATTTCCCGAATGTCGGAAAGGACAGACCACTACCAGAATGCATCTCTTTGGCTTGGTCCGCTGATGGCCAGACCCTCTTCTGTGGCTACACCGATAACGAGATCCGTATCTGGACTGTCATCAATGGCTAGAGGAGGATGGGTGGACGATGTTTTATTGCTCTCCTGTTTCTTTGTACTTCGTAACGATGTATCGTCATCTCGTTTGTCCATCATATCTGTTAGTCGCGAATTTTACTCATGGCATCATTGGGTCAGAGGCTCCCGCAGCAACTCGGGGAGCTTGTATTCTATCACCTATTAGCCCCTCGGCCTGGCTGAGCTATCAAAATCCCTCCCCCTCTCCCCTGCGACCATGTCGCTCATCGCCCTTCCGGAAGAAATCACAGCTTTAATAACCGACGACCTTGATGCCCGGGACGTTGTCCGCTTGCTTCAGGTCCGTTGGCTCCGGCGTGAGGGCACCTGTTCAAGGTGCGATTGGAATTTGACCTTGATGGTCTCCACTAGGTATGCTTTACCAACTCAACGACAGCCGAATGTTATGGACCTCACAGCTCCGTGAGCTCGCGACTCAACATGACTTCGTTAAAGGACTTTCGACTACTTGACTATCATGTCGACAGCGGCACTTTGCAGCGCAGGTACTAGTAGCCGGCCTTATAGGATAGGTTTAAGGGACTTATGTCACCATCCCCTCCGCCTTTCGGACAGGCCGTCACTTACCGGGCTACCATCCGCGACGAAGATGTGGCGGTGGTAAAGCTAGCCTCTGGCGGTCGGTGGCTCGTCACCGTCTCCCACTCAACCGCCAGCGGAAACAGTTTCTGCGGGATTTAGACAAGATCGACTCGGCGCAAACTGTGCTGTCCCCATTTACTTACATTGTTATTGGTGGGGTCTTTGACACTGAGCTAGCTTGAGCAGCAGTGTGAGTTGGCACGTTCAGAATTTGCTACGCGCACAGGACGGGAGGTGCGATGATAGCCAGCTACAAACATATCACTTTCCTGACATCCTCGATATCTAGCACCCATTGGCGGAATGATGGAGCTTAAGATGGCTCAGATCGTTCACTTCAATCATTTTGGACTCCCTCCAGTCTCTTCGATTGCTAACGATCAACCGATAGCCTCGAGGTCAAACAAAGACATCGTCATTGATGCAGCAGATGAACAGACGTTCTTGCGATCAACGTTTAGCGTCGATGCAGAACCACCGCCACCAGGAACTCTCTCCGTAGTGGACACGTCCGCGCCAGGCGGGGAACCGCGCTTATTCCGGTGCGACGAGCTATCTCATGAGCCAGTAGGTTGCCACCGCTCCTCTACAGAGCAGCTCCCAATTCACACATCTTTGCGCATACACCCACTCCAAATGACCACATTTTGTCGATCGGAGGTGAGGGGTTTGTCATTTATCGCTCCCAGTACCGAAGTATCGGCATCTACGGGCCTCTAAAACGCGAGTCCCAAGCTCCTAGCCGACTGGGGATGCTTTCGTGTCGCCCTGAGAGCTACCAGCCCCAGCACGCGAAGCTCCTGGGCCTCCAAGACTTAGCACTTTCCAAGGCTAGAGACACGGAGGAGCTTCGTCGCTGCTCGGCTTTCGAACTCGCTCTAGTAACTATGCCCAAACCCAAGTGTTCCAACTAGCGCAGCTTCCTACGTCGATCCCACTCTTTATTAGCTTACTGTTGGTGGTCACATCCTCGCACTTTATTCTCACTTCCCGTCCTTTTTCATCAACTCACCAGAACCGGAAGGTCGCACGGGGCTATATCCCCCACGGTCCAGTTGGCAATGAAATTCCCTCACGCGATAGGGAATTTATGCGCACAACCATTGGTTTGATGGGAGCAGCTCATAAGCTGTGTGAGATTTGGTTTGGAGGCTGGATGAATCACGATCGGGTGCACCGCACAGGATTTATAGCATAGCATATAATAACGGATTCGAGTAGAAATAAATACGATATAAGGAGGCAGACTCTCAAAAAGAAGTGGTGTTAGCGTTTTATTATTACTGTACGGCTTTTCTTGTCACAGCTTGTTGTAGTTGTCTATTCTCTTGTGAATGCTACCGAGAAGGATTTTGATGATGTGATCTGCACCAATATCGCCGTGAAGTTTGTCGAAAGGGAACGTGTCGACGATATCCTGCAATTCAGATGTTAACCAAGCCGAGAGACCAAGCATCGAGAAACGAACCCGAGATCCATCTTCTGATAGCTTGTCATCAAGCCTCTGCAGCTCAGCACGCGCGGCTTCGTCATTCCCAACCTGGACGAATTGTATCCCAAGTTGGCTGAGGGGAGCTTGACACTTGTCAAGCTGCTCCATGAACTCTAGTACTACGTTCTCGACGCGCAAGTTGCCTCGGTCGGTGGCGACGCCTGGGCAAAATGGAAACGGTGAGCATCCCATCTAGCGCGACGTCGAGCAACAGACGAGCAATTACCATCCGTGATCACGATGTAAACTCTAGGCTTTCGAGTAAGCTTAAATAGCCGTGTCAAAGCATTCGAAGGAAGTGAATCGAGGTACGGTGTAATTAGTTCTTTTAGTCTGGCACCGGTTGGTGTCCATCCAGTCGGAGCGACCTCGTCGAAAAGCTTCGTCACTCGCTTAGCTTTCTAAGAGAAAGGATAATCTCATGTCAGCTCGACAAATGAAGAGCGTAAATGCGAGTCAAGGGGGTAGTTGGCAACATACCGTGCAGCCAGTCGCGCTCTTACGTGAATTCAAAAAGTGGATGTCCACGCCGTTTTTGTCCCACTTGACAGCCATTTCGACAACCTCCTGGAGAGCTTCTCGAGCCTGCTTCCAGCGAGAACCCTCCATGGAACCGGAGTCTTTTTGGATTCGCGAAATCAGCTGGGGTCCTGGCGAACGCATATGATCCGCAGGCCTTACCGTCGATGACGAAAACTGTATCGTAATTTTTGAGAATCGAGAGGTCGTCCTCGGTGGCACGTCGGCCAGCTACGTCAGGGTGTACTTGGGGCCGGGTGGTGCCTTCAACTGTCTTCTTGTCGCTAACCATGTTTTCGATGCCACGGGTTCAGCTGAGGCCTTCGTGGCTAGGGTGGGGTCGTCAGACGTGGAACTCGAATGTAGACAGACGGATTGCTCACTGGGGTTGGGTGGGAATAGGAAAAGGTTCAGATGAAAAAAGAGGGGGCTGAAGGCTGACAGTAGGCCGCTGAAAGTCGCCGTACTTATGTCTAAGCAAAAGTGGCGCAGTGGTGACAGAGCGCGTCGCAGGGTTGTCCAATCACAAAGGCGAAGATGGATTCCCACCGTAGAGAACCAGAGGGAGTTTCAGTTACTATAAACGCCAAGTCTGCTACTAGACTCTATACACACTCGTTCCTTATCTCTCAAGGGGTTGGCTGTACGATTTCTGACGGCTGGGCCTAGGCCACGACACGAACCGAGAAAACCGATTCAACTCACAAACGACCTCAACAGGAAGGTGGCTTAATTGTAAGCTTACGCTGCAGCGATGGAGCTCTGAATCACATTGGTTGTACAGCTCACGAGATGCCGCGAAAATCACGGTTGCAAATGGACAGCAAAGTGGAGAAACAGGAGGCGTGCGAATAGCCACATCAGAAACCATGCCGCTCCATGCCGTCGAGCTTCCGGTTCCACCCAGATGATGCGTTGGGAATCCAACGAATTAGCTCCACGTCTGTGCTGCTTTCATCACTATGCTGTGCAATGTCCTGTCCACCCATTCCAGGCCGTCAGTTGACTGCGTTCATTCGAGAGCGCAAGCTGCCGAGCAAGGTTCAGCCGATACTGACCCGAGAAATAGAAATATCCCTCCAAATCCCTCACCAAATCCCTCACCAAGACCAAGCTCGATGGAGCAAACTTCATGTGCTATGACACAGATCCCTATACAGCCTATCACAGAAGATTCATAGCTTGAACGCCAGATGCACGCGGCTTTTATAGATACACGGAGCTCTAATTAATATTCTATATGAATAATAACAATTACGTGCAACTTGGAGAGAAACCTGGATAAGATGCTCTCGAATGTTTCACGAGGTAAGAGTCCCAAAAAAAAGAAATATTAGCAGCTCTTCTCTCAGAGCTTGTTGTAGTTGTCTATCCTCTTCGTAATGCTTCCAAGAAGCATTTTGACGAGGTGTTCTGCGTCAATGTCTCCGTTCAGCTTGTCGTAAGGGAACGTGTCGACGATGTCCTATTTGGACACAAGTTAGCTGAGTGACTGAAAGCGACCCGTGGAAGGAAATCGAGTCGAACATACCCTTGTCCTAGATCCGGATAGTTGATTGTCTAACTTGTTTAAGAAAGCCTGAGCGTTTTCATCTTTCCCTACTTGGACGAATTGAATCCCCAATTGGTTGAGAGGCGCTTTGCGTCCGTCGAGCATCTTCATCAGCTTCAAGATGACCGGTTTCAATCGTTCGTCGCCCTCATCCGTGGCTTCGCCTGGAGAGAGGGGCGGCAAAGTGAGGACAGAGGCGAGTGGAGAGAAGCACGCGTGCTTACCATCTGTGATGACGATGTAGTTCCTGGGTTTCACTGGAACGGCCCCCGGTGCGCGGGGGTCTAGCGGAAGGGATTCGACGTATGGGGTGATGAGAGAGTTTAGCGTGGCACCTGTGGGAGTCCACCCCTCTGGCGCGACTTTGGTGAATAGCTCGTCGACTTCCTCTTGAGTCTGTGGGCACCGGAAGGTTAAGTCACCTACTCGGGTACAGATATGAGACCTTGGCTATGCGTACCTTGATGCCAATTCCGGTCGATGCGGAGTTAAGGAAGTAGATATCAATGCCATTGCTATCCCACTCTTTCGCGAGGTTGGCCAGCTCTTTGAGTGCATCTTTAGCGCTGTTCCAGCGCTCTCCTTGCATAGATCCGGAGTCTAGAAATTTCCAAGTCGGGGGGTGGCGTGAGTCTAGCACCAAAATAAAAGGTGTTAGGTTGGATGGCGTACCATCGATGACGAAGATTGTGTCGTATTGAGCGAGGATCTTAAGATCGTCCAGAGTGCCACGGCGCCCTGCTACATCAGCGTCAGGCTGTGAACTGGGGTTGCGAGAGCTGCTGCTGCTGCTAAAAAGGTTCTTGATATCATTTTTGAACGAACTACTGCTGCCGACTATAGATACCGACGAGAACGGCCAGCTTTTAGCAAAGATAGTAAAGAGCAGAGAGGGATAAGTTGCTTACAACTGAACTTCATGTTAATGGACGGGTAATGAGGGGAGGAGCCGTGGATACTTGTGGGAGACGATTTTTATACCTGCTTGATTTGGCCGGACAAACTTCGTCATCGAAGGCTGTGCACGTACTGGATGGAACCGAGCGGTTTAAGCTAATTCTGCTGAGGAGGCAAACTCAGCGACCTTTCTTTGTGATTCTGAATAATGGCGATGTCATGCTGTGCCGAATAATAGATGAGCCAACGGTGGAGTGCTTGGTTTGTAAGCCGGTGGGCGAGCTTAGGAGGAACGCTCAGCCGCGTGTCACGACTGCCACGTGAATGTCAAAATCATCGAACCATCAATTCAAAATATATGCCCAGTGTATGTAAACTTTCGGCGGAGTCTCTATGGCGATGGCGTCCCTGGACAGAAGTTGTGGAGGCGGTGCTGCCAAGTCGCCGCGCGTTTGTGGGAACATCGCGGTTTCTTTGTGGAAACGGCTTGACGACGAATTTCTAGAAGTAAAATGCAAGTCGCAAGCTCAAAAGAATGCTATAATACTCACCAGGATTTGTGCTCAATCTAAGCCGATTTAGATACCCTTAAACGCACACCGATCAATCTGCCTTCCTTTCTGCCTGGCCGAATGATTCCGACACCGCCGAGTACAGCCACTCTAAACAATCGACGAAAACGCCATTTTCAGAATAGACCAATCCCTACGGGGCTTAGAACAGAACCAAGGACATACACTCGCGACCTTCGCGCTGCACAGCCTATGGGCTTCAACCGGCGACCCCAAAACTATCCCACAGCGTGAACGGATCCGTAATTTCGTGATCAGGGGGAAAAGCCTGGGAACACAAGAAGGACAACATACGTAACGTACTTGAAAATAGATTTGTTCTGGCCGTCCGACCGTCGAGCAGAGCAGACACGTTGACAATTCACGACGCATCGCAAGTGAGGCTTTCCGAATAAGTATTATCATTCATAAATCGAGAACAGACCAGAGTTTGCGACCACATACAGGAGGTACCTGTGACAAAGGTCGAGTTGTGCTTCCCCATCGAGTCCTTCGTGAGCAAAGGATCGGCACGAACTCGGCTGGACTTGGCAACCCCAGCGCTTACCACTCAATTGGGCTGGCCGGACAGCTGTCGAGCAGATGTTTTATTGAGCTTGGAAGGGGCCTCGGGGGCGGTTCAGAACCTTCGGGTCCCTGAACCCGCGCTTCGGGTTGCAATTCCCGGCGCTAGGCTACGTACATAGAGGCCGAGCCAAGCCTTTTTCAAGGTAAGAAAGGCTGTCTTCTGATTGATTCATCGAGGACAAGTGGCTTGAACAACGCCCAGCGGAGAAGTACGTCCTTCACGACCGTCGCCAATGAAAAAGACTTTTATACCCTCATACACTTGGCATTCCTTGTTAGCTAGCCCATCCAACTTTTCTTCACTGCACCTTTGCCCCCCTCCCACTCTTTCTTTCGAAAAAAATCAGTACAACTTACACCCGTCATTATGCGTTCTTTCGTCGCTCTTTCCGTTGTCCTCGCCATCTCTTCCGCCGTCTTTGCGTCACCCTCCAATGTCTCCTTGAACCCCAGAGACTTGGTCGCTCGCCAGGCCACCACCACTCCCACTTCTTGCCAGGCGGAGTGCCAACCTGTCACTAACCAGATGGGTGTACGTCGTTTCTTACCCATCTCTGTCCGTACTGGCGTCCTCAACCAGTATTCTGCTCTATTTTTAGTCCTGCTCCACCGACATGTCCTGCATGTGCGGTGCCAGTCTCTCGAAAGCCTACCACGACTGCTTGCAGTGTGGCTACAATGCAGCTCCAGCTGATGTGGGGTCGCAGCTGCAAGGTGCTTGGTCGAGTGAGTCCACTGATTTATTTATTTTCAATCGTTCTCCCCTTTCCGTACTTCGAGGCCTCTTCCGCTGACCAAGAACCTTACAGGCTACGTCGACGCCTGCAAGCAAACCGGCTACACCGTCCCTCAAAGTTCTACCCTCATTGGGGGCTCTTCTTCGAGCTCTTCATCTACCGGAACTAACACCAACTCTGGCACGAATACCAACTCGAACACCGGCTCATCAGGATCCACTGGCATGAAATCCAACGACGCTTCTCGCTCCGCTGGCCTCGGTTTCATCGGCCTCGGAGCCTTGGCTCTCGCTGTTTGTTCCCTGTTCTGAAGATAATGCGTTTTTATGCCCGTCGTTGTATTATTTTGCTTGTCCTTTTGGCCAGGCCTCGTCTCTGGGCGAGTCCGGTTTTGCTAAGTTATTCGAGCTGTTTTCGTGAAGGGTCCGTGTGCATATATATTCCAAGAATCAACGGGGGGTTTCGTAGCCTCAGCTCCCGGGTGAGCTCCTCGAGGCACTCGGACATATGATCGTCACCATTAGCTGAGTGAGCACAGCGCACGTTGGCAGAACAAGAGACATAAGTATTTGGGTGATTGAGCGGAAACATGACATGTGGAATATACCTATTGATACATCTGCGAGACACGAGTCTGAGCGCGATAAGGATTAAGTGCGACGAGCAGTTGGGAAAATGTATGAGGGTTTGTACAAAGGCTGAGACAGGAATGCGGCGTAGGGGTTACGGGGGTGCGAAGTAGCGGAGCAAGATTGAAAGGGTTTAGTACGCTTGGCGCGCATAAACAAAGCCCCTTTATCGTCGACCTCCTCTTCATTCTCCGACGATGCCTCAGAGTGCTCCCCGTCGTTCGACCACTCCATAAGTGAGGTGGAGCTTTGAACTTGTTCGTTTCCACAGGAGGTGATATGTGGCAAAACAAGTCCAAGCGACGTTTGAACGATGTCGGCGTTCGCGGCCTCCTCGGTTGTCGTGGTCGTATCACCCTTCCCCGAGTACAATTCTTTCTCCTCGCCAGCAGCCGTATTCGTGGTTTGGTACGTATGGCAAGAGAATATGGACGAAGCGGCTGTTGAAGTCGACTTCGTTGACCCGCTGAGCTGGCTGCCAGATGTGAAGGTTCGGGTGAACGGAGACGGCGGGTAAAACAGCTCAGACTCGGGTTCTGGTTCGCCGTCGAAAGAAGCGGGTGGTGTTGCCGAGGGGGCACGAGGGGGAACAGAGCAAGGCTGGATTGAAATTAGGGCAAAGGGGGACGTCAGCGCCGTGTCCAAAAATTACGACTGAGGAAAGCAGACGAAAACGTACCTCAACGTCGGAGTAATTGAATATCCTTGTGATAGAGGAGAGAACCTCTTTGGTCTTGGTTACAAGAGCTTTTCCGCGAGCCGGTCGAGTTTGCCTGACGCTTGAGATGCATCTCCGATTCGTAGTCGAGGAAGGAGTATGTATGAGATATTCGTCGTACGGCGTGAACAAGACGATGCGCTATTGTGTTCTCTGTGTGAGGTCTTGGGGTGTCTGAATGTCCAGCCCCGAAAGAGGGGGGGGGGGGTCGAGGACGGTGTCGGGGACGGTAGGTGGTTGAGAGATACCTTGCCCTAGAGAGTACGAAGCACGTCTTAAGTACCTTAGGAGGGTAATCCAGTAGCTAAAATTTTCTGATATACACAGTAATTGATGTGCGTCATTGTAAAGCGCTGTGCAGTTTCAACTGGTATTAGCTTCCGCTAACACGCATGATGCATTAACGGAATCGATTGCACCGTACCAGAACATCACAACAACGGGTCGAGGGCATATGAGTCAATACATCCAATAGATGTGCAGATAGTGTGGAATCTGAGTCACGTTATTTCGATGACCGGTCCGGGACTCGATGGAAAGCGTCCGTTTCGTTCTGGCAGGAGCCCTCAGTCTCATCGAAAGTACAAAAGTCATCATATGTGTGTATGCATATATTAGTACAAGTGTACGTGCGTGCAGCATGCTGAGAACGAGAACAAGGCCGTGGCCTGCTCTGACGACTATCAAGGGCGTCGGCTTTCAGATTCAAAATTCCCCGTGTAGCGGAAGCAACGATTCAATCCGGCCCGGGAAATCGGCTTTGAGGGAAGAGAACTGGGTTCGAGGGGTTTCAAAACTGACCGAGCTCGCAAAATTGGAGACCGGTCTGGTGAAGAGGCTCCACCGGACACAAGGGGAAATTACCAGTAAAGACACCTGCCCTGCAGAGCGGGAAAAGGCGCCTTCGGAAGCGTAAAATATTCCGCATGACTGAATGATATCCGGGGATGCGGACGTCCCATGTCCGATAAGAGGTACATTGGTCGCTCGAGTCTTGCAGTCAAATAATCCTGGCCCCGGACTCTCATATAGATTCCCATAGCAAGGCCCTCCAAGGAGCGCTTAACACCTGGGCCGTTGTAGAAAGATAGTCTCGAGACTAATTTGCCCGATCAACTTTGGACTTCATTGCCCCAGAGTCCTTACCAAATTGTCATAGAGTGGAGATGGTTGACCGTTCTCACTACCGGTCTTTCGGGAGCACCCAAAATAAGGTGCACAGTGCAAGGGTGTGTCCAGGACGAAATGTAGTAGAGAGATGAGCGATAAGTCCAATCTAACCGGGGGGGGGGGAACTTAACGCTGCCGATATAGAGTTTCATGGCCCCTTTAGCTTCAAGTTGGCATATACATTGAGGAAGCCTTTAAATGCGATGCATGAGTCTGAAAAATCTTGAGCGTTGACAAGAGCGGTTCAGTCATGGTTGTGTTAAGAAATATCTCGCTCGACAAATGAAGAGCGTAAACGCGGATCAAGGAGAGTAATTGTCAACATACCATATCATGTCGTGTCGAATATAGATGAATCAATGGATTCAAAGCCGATCTAAATCCTCTTAAACTCACCCCGATCAATCTGCCTTCCTTGTGCCGGGCCGGGTGACTTCCGGCACCAGATCTATCACGTGTGCGCTTTGCCGCGCAATGAGAATCTAAACGTAACGTCGTGCTTGCACGCGCTACGTTAGAGGATCGGATTGGAGTGCATTTAGTGAAGAGGTGGTCAACTTAGATGGATTCCGGTCGGACGAGCCAGATCCCAGTCGCTAGCCTGGGCATTAAACGTTACCATGCACTGGCGTTAGGCGGTGTGTGTGTAATGGCTATGTCGGAAAGGGGCATTACATTAGCCTTCACAAGCCGTTTGGTCGCTGACCTAGCTGCAGCGACCCCGCCGCGCTTTGCGTCTATCCCCAAATTTAGCAATACGATGGTATACTATCTGCCGGGTCTCCGCCACTGCTCGTTGCCGTAACGTTAACTCAACCGTTAGTCGTATATAATCGGTTCTTTACTATTCTAACCAGCCTATGACTGTAGGATAATGTCCAAGCAACCTCCAGGCGAAGGCATCGAGTTCGCCGAGACTCTCCTCCGTCGCTCCCCCAAGTGTCATTGGGCCGCGCGCGAGCGCGAGAGATTACATAACATATAGACGGGAAATTTGATATAGTCCGCGGGTTAGCTGCGATCAGGATCAACACAAGGGGTTTATATATGGAACAAAGGAGGACATGGAACTTACAACTGCAAAGCCAGAATATTGGCTTCTTGAAGGCCCTGTAACGAATAATCCGATTTTCAAGACCCAGGATGGTCGTCGGCTATATTGGTGACGTCACGGAACACTCCACGGACAAGGTAATACATTGTGGCCGAAGCCCAACTAACCGCGTATTTCATCTCATTCAGAGCCATAGAACGACAAAGAATTACAAATCAACAAATTTAAAGACACTTTAGTCACAATTGTGGACTTGATTAAGTGATTTGGCAACATGGAGGAAGGAAGAAAGCGCTGAGGAGGACAGGAGCAGGACCTCTCGTTAATGTCACACTAACCGTGGGACGTCGAAGTACCGGCGGTTTGAATTTACGAGGCGGGTGGCGAGCAACCCAAATAGACATATGATTAGGCTAGAACGCAATGACCTACACTCGCGACCTTTCTTCGCGCGACACAGCCTATGGGCTTTAACCGCCGACCCCAAGACTATCTCACAGTGTGAACGGATCCGTAATTTTGTGATCAGGGGGAGAAGCCTGGGAACACAGGAAGGACAACGATATACGTAACGCACTTAAAAATAGATTTGCACCGGCCATCTGACAGTTGAGCACAGCAGACACGTTGACGGCTCACGACGCATCGCAAGTGAGGTTTTCCCAATAATTTTATCATTCATAAATCGAGAACAAACCAGAGTTTGCGACCACATACAGGAGGTACCTGTGACAAAGGTCGAGTTGTGCTTCCTCATCGAGTCCTTCGTGAGCAAGGGATCGGCACGAACTCGGCTGGACTTGGCAACCCCAGCCCTTACCACTCAATGAGACAGCTGCCGGCCACATGCTTTATTGAGCTTGGAAGGGGCCTCGGGGGCGTTTCAGAACCTTCTGGTCCCTGGACCCGCGCGTCGGGTTGCAATTCCCGGCGCTACGCTACGGACAGAGAGGCCGAGCCAAACCCTTTTCAAGGTAAAAAGGGTTGTCTTCTGATTGATTCATCGAGGACAAGTGGCTTGAACACCGCCCAGCAGAAGTGCGTCCTTCACGACCGTCGCCAATGAAAAAGACTTTTATACCCTCATACACTTGGCATTCCTTTGCCACCTTGCCCATCCGACTTTTCTTCACTGCACCTTTGCCCCCCTCCCATTCTTTCTTTCCGAAAAAATAGTTCAACTTACACCCGTCATTATGCGTTCTTTCGTCGCTCTTTCCGTTGTCCTCGCCACCTCTTCCGCCGTCTTCGCGTCGCCCTCCAATGTCTCCTTGAACCCCAGAGACTTGGTCGCTCGCCAGGCTACCACCACTCCCACTGCTTGCGAGGCGCAGTGCACACCTGTCACTAACCAAATCCAAGTACGTCGCCCTTTCCATCTCTGTCTGTACTCGCGTCCTCAAACAGCCATGCTGCTCTATTTTTAGAGCTGCGCCACCGACCTGTCCTGTATGTGTGGTGCCCCTGTCGCGAGTGCCTTCTACAACTGCGTGCAGTGTGGCTACGGTGCAGCCCCAGCCGATGTGCAGCCACAGCTGCAAGGTGCCTGGACGAGTGAGTTCACAGATTTATTTATTTTCAATTGTTCCCCCCTTTCGGTACTTCGAAGCCTCTTCCGCTGACCAAGAGCCTTACAGGTTACGTCGACTCCTGCAAGACAGCCGGCTACACCGTCTCTGAAAGTCCCACCCTGACCGGGAGCTCTTCTTCGAGCTCTTCATCCACTGGAACTACCTCTAACACCAACTCTGGCACGAATACCAACTCGAACACCGGCACGAATACCAACTCGAATACCGGCTCATCCACTGGCCTGCAGAAATCCAACGACGCTTCTCGCTCTGCTGCCCTCGGCTTCATCGGCCTCGGAGCCTTGGCTCTCGCTGTTTCTTCCCTGTTCTGAAGATAATGCGTTTTTATGCCCGTCGTTGTATTATTTAGCTTGTCCTCTTGGCTAGGCCTCGTCTCTGGGCGAGTCCGGTTCTCTTAAGTTATTCGTGCTGTTTTCGTGAAGGTGAAGGGTCTGTGTGCGTATATTCCAAGAATCAGCAGGGGATTTCATACCCTCATCTCCCGGTTAAGCTCTATCGAGGCACTCGGACATATGATCGTCAGCATTAGCTGAGTGAGCACAGTGCGCGTTGGAAGAACAAGAGATCTAAGTATTTGGGTGATTGAGCGGAAACATGACATGTGGAATATACCTATCAATACATCTGCGAGAAGACACGAGTCTGAGCGCGATAAGGATTAAGTGCGACGAGCGGTTGGGAAAATGTAGGAGGGTTTGTACAAAGGCTGAGACAGGAATGCGGCGTAGGGGTTACGGGGGAGGGAAGTAGTGGGGTAAGATCGAAAGGGTTTAGTACGCTTGGCGCGCATAAACAAAGCCCCTTCATCGTCGTCCTCCTCTTCATTCTCCGACGATGCTTCAGAGTGCTCCCCATCGTTCGACCACTCCATAAGTGAGGTGGAGCTTTGAACTTGTTCGTTTCCACAGGAGGTGATATGTGGCAAAACAAGTCCGAGCGACGTTTGAACGATGTCGGCGTTCGCGGCCTCCTCGATTGTCGTGGTCGTATCATCCTTCCCCGAGTACAATTCCTTCTCCTCGCCAGCAGCCGTATTCGTGGTTTGGTACGTATGGCAAGAGAATATGGACGAAGCGGCTGTTGAAGTTGACTTCGTTGACCCGCTGAGCTGACTGCCAGATGTGAAGGTTCGGGTGAACGGAGGCAACGGGTAAAACAGCTCAGACTCGGGCTCTGGTTCGCCGTCGAAAGAAGCGGGTGGTGTTGCCGAGGGGGCACGAGGGGGAACAGAGCAAGGCTGGATTGAAATTAGGGCAAAGGGGGACGTCAGCGCCGTGTCCAAAATTTACAACAGAGAAAAGCAAGCGAAAACGTACCTCAATCTCGGAGTAATTGAATATCTTCGTGATAGAAGAGAGAACCTCTTTGGTCTTGGCTACAAGAGCTTTTCCGCGGGCGGTCGAGTTTGCCTGGCGTTTGAGTTGCATCTCCGATTCGTAGTCGAGGAAGGGGTTTGGATGAGATATTCGTCGTACGGCGTGAAAAGGACGATGCGGCTATTGAGTTCTCTGCGTGAGGTCTTGGGCTGTCTGATAGTCCAGCTGCGAAGGAGGGAGGGGGTTCGAGGACAGTGTCGGGGACGGTAGGTGGTTGAGAGATACCTTGCCCTAGAGAGAACGAAGCACGTCTTAAGTACCTTAGGAGGGTAATTCAGTAGCTAAAATTTTCTGATATACATAGTAAAATGATGTGCGTCATTGTAAAGCGCTGTGCAGTTTCAACTGGTATTAGCTTCCGCTAACACGCATGATGCATAAACGGAATCGATTGCATTGTACCAGAACATCACAACAACGGGTCGAGAGCATATGAGTCAATACATCCAATAGATGTGCGGATAGTATGGAATTTGAGTCGCGTTATTTCGATGACCTGTCCCGAATGACCAGCCACGGGGCGAACTCGATGGAAGACTATTCGAGCGTCCACTTCGTTCTGGCAGGAGCCCTCAGTCTCATCGAAAGTACGAAAGCCATAATATGGGTGTATGAATATATTCGTACAAGTGTACGTGCGTGCGGCAAGCGGGGAGCGAGAACCAGGCCAAGGCCTCCCCCGACCATCAAAGGGCGTCGGTGTTCGAGTTCGACAGAATCAAAATTCATAGTGTGGAGAAATCAAAAGATACTATTCGGCCCAGATAATCGGTCGAGAGGAGAGAGAATTGGGTTCGAGGGGTTTCAAACCCGGCCGAGGTCGGAAAATTGGAGACCGGTCTGGTGGAGGGGCTCCACCGGACACGGGGGGAGATTACCAGTAATAGACACCTGCCCTGCAAAGGGGGAAAAACAGGCGCGTTCGAAAGAGCAAAATAATCCGTACGACTGAATGATATCCGGGGATGCGCCTGTCTCATGTCCGATGAGGGGTACATTGATCGGTCGAGTCTTGCAGTCAAATAATCCTGACTCCAGACTCTTGTATATATTCCCATAGCAAGGCCCACCAAGGAGCACTTTAGGTCTAGACCATCGCAGGGAGATGGTCTCGAGACGAATTCGCCTGATTAACTTTGGACTTCGTTGTCCCAGAGTCCATACCAAATCGCCATCGGGTGGAGCATGGTTGACCGTTCTCACTACCTGTCTTTCGGGAGCACCCAATACAAGCGGCACAGTGCAAGAGAGTTCCCGGGACGAAATGTAGTAGAGCGATGAGCGACAAGTCCAATCTAACCAGGGGGTAGAACTCAACGTTGCCAATAAAGAGTTTCATGACCCTTTTAGCTTTAAGTTGGCATGTACGTTAAAGAGGCGTAGCCTTCAAAGAAGCATACACGAGTCCGAAACATCTTGCGTGTTGACAAGAGCGGTTTAGTCATGGCTGGGTTGGTGGTACGGCGTGGCGGTTGGACTGGCTTCGCGACTGCGGATTTGTCCTCGCGAGAATGAGATCCTTGCTTACATCAACCACCGGCGACCGTAAACGCAAATTAGTGTATTACTTGGTTCGATTGCTCACAAAGTTGCCCACAACGGCAGCGGTGCCTCACTGGGTAAGGAAGTCGTCCGAATCAAGAAAATCGTTGACGGAAACTCCTGTCTTCCCTTTATAGGAAGTATTCCAGACAATCCAAAACTTCCCCGGCTAGTGGGGCTTCTCAACAATTTCAAGTGGCGACGATCGAAATGGGCCGCTCAAACAGATTTCGACCTCAAGTAGAGAGTACGGCCCCTCTAATCGACCAAGAGCGACTCGGAGGTCCTCGTTCACCCACTCATCGATAACTTCCTTATTTTCTGCAATCGATGGGGAATTGGGAGGAGCTTTGGTCTTAGCGTTTTATTTTTACTGCACGTCTTCTTTCTCATCACAACTTGCCGTAGTTGTCTATTCTTTTGTGAGCACTACCGAGAAGGATTTTGATGATGTATTCTGCTCCAATATTGCCGTGAAGTTTGTCAAAAGGGACTGTGTCGATGATATCCTGCAGTTCAGATGTGAGAGACCAAGAACGAGAGACGAACCCGAGATCCATCTTCTGATAGCTTGCCCTCAAGCCTCTGCAACTCAGCACGCGCGGTTTCGTCGTTCCCAACCTGGACGAAATCGATCCCAAGTTGGCTGAGGGGAGCTTGACACTTGTCAAGCTGCTCCATGAATTCAACTACTACGTTTTCGACACGTAGATTGCCTCGGTCGGTGGCGACGCCTGGGCAAAATGAAAACGGTGAGTATCCCTCTAGCGCGACGTCGGGTAACAGACGAGCAATTACCCTCTATGATCACGATGTAAACTCGAGACTTTCGAGTAGGCTAATGAATGAGAAATGACAGATTCTTGCATTCGGGTGGGAATTTGCATACGGGTCTCATGACTGGACGTCAGGGTGTACTTGGGGTCGCGCGGTGCCGTCTTCTTGTCGCTAACCATTCGATGATACGTCGTCAGACGTGGAACTAAAATTTTCGACAGACGGATTGCCCACTGGGTATGGGTGGGCGATAGATCTGATGGAGGTTTGAATGAAAAAAGGTGCTGACAGTACAGTCATCCACCCCTCCTTGGCGCAGCTAAGCCATTCTGCCAATTGCTCTGCACTAGAGTATGATAGAATCACGGAAATTTGCACATAAATTAAAAATTATACCATATACTTATCACTCCGATTTCTAAGGGACTGGTGGGGAATTGAATGCGTGGTACTCAAACAAAAGAATGGGGGATTCCTTACACCCCCCACTCCTTGACCCACCAGAGACGCGCCTCCTGGACTAGATCCGATCACCTCTTCGGACTTGCTCTCCATCTCACTACCAAACCCTTCTAAACCATCTCTTGATAGCTCTTCCGCCCTTAGCTCGGCGTTGTATCATCCGTAAACTGGGCCCAAGCGAAGTCTCAAATCGACGGGCCCCTCGCTTCCCCTCATTTTTCTCCTTCCGGTATGCATCAACGGCCTGTTTCTTAGCCTTACGGCTTCCATGCTCTGCAAGCGTCTGATTTTGCTTTGCCGGCCATCTCAGAAGGGGTTGATGGGCTGCAATGGACGATGTCGATGAGGGGGATGACCAGGATGTTTTTTCCCCCATGATATCCGACACAGAATGCGTCCTATTACGCTCAATACACGTCTAATATGCCCCACAATTGAGGATTTAATTATTATCTTATATTGCCCACCGCCAGAACTGCTTCCTGGCTCCCGAATCTGGTGGCAATCGGTGGGGAATTGGGTGGAAAGTCGTACTGCAGGGCAAAAATCCCGCAGTGGTGACATAGACCCATCACAGGGTCCAATCACAAAGGTTGAACACGACAAATCTGCTACTAGACTCCTCGCTGAGCGTAGCCGCCTCAATCTCAGAGCATGGTGAGAGCCCAACGTGTTCGCGAATTTCGTGCCGATTTCGGCTTGTTTGGCCTGCAGTACCATACTTTACTTGTATTTGAGACATAAGAATTTAACATATTTCTTTACTTGTATACTGCTTCCTGTCGCCCAAATCTGGTGGCAATCGGTGGGGAATTGGGTGGAAGGCGAGGGGGTGCGTCAAGGAGTGAGCGAGTCGTCGAATGTAGTGTATAAATAATTAGGAGCTGCAGGGCAAAAATCCCTCGGGTGGTGTCGCGCGGCTCGGTGGTGGCGTCGCGAGGCTCGGTGGTGGCGTCCCGGGATCAATCAACCTTCTTTATATTCCTTGCACCGATGAAGGAAATTCCCCCAAGTCCCTAGCTTGCATCACTTTTCCAATTCCTATACACATAAACACCCAGTTCTCAGCGTGTCTACTCTCCCTAAAACACTCATGATTACCGCCCTTGACGCTCTTCTTTCTCGATGCGGCCGAGCGGACCTAATTGCTCTTGTAAGTCCGTCGCGTCGAATCCTCGCTCGATTATCCTTTGCTGACCCACTCCCCCTTTCCTTTTCCAGAACCAATGCATCCTCGCAGCGAACTCCCAAGCTCTCATCGCCATTGCCATCACGCCGCCCCAACATGACCCTCAAACGTCTCAAAAGCTCGCCTTCGCCAGTGTCGTCGTCACCCTTTTCGCCATTCTTACGGCGATGGTCTCGTCAAATGCTGAAGTCAACGAGTCGGATACCGCCTACAGTAAACGAAAGCCCGAGCGAGGGATCAAGTTATTTGCCTTTGGTATGACGGTCATCTCTTTGGTGCTGTTCATCACCGCCGTCGCGACGATTTTTCTACCTCTCACTACATGATCTTGCCGAAGCTTCTCGTGGGGGCCCCTATTCTACCATTCTTGTTTCTATTCCCGTAATTAGCTTCACGGGTATTTGTGATCATCATATGCTTAGAGATTCATTGGAACGAGTTCCATACCGAGCATGTACACACGAGGACGTTAATACTTTTGCAATCCATTGCATTTCGTGAACAAGTTCAACTTGCAAGGTTACCAAATGAGGGGGAGGAAATACACCAGGTAATGCACAACGAGTGGGATTTGAGGGAAAAAAAGAAACAAAAATGCAATGCAATGGAAAATGAAGAAAATGCCATGGAGGGAAATGCAACAAACATGCCAGTGAATGCGAATCGAGCCAGCCGCCATGACAAGGATGACGTCAAGTCATGCAAAAGGAAAAGGAAAGAAAACTATGCCCAAGAAAAAAAAAAGGAGGAAAACGGAGGGTAGGAATAAACAGTGAATAAGGAAGGAGGTGTTGACCACGAATTATGATGAGGTAGGGAGAGCGATGGTCACAATTCCAATACTGCTGCTGTTGTCTCCAACTTAAGAACTGTGCTTCTTAGGACGATGCATGCGACTTCGTCGTTGTGCACTCGAAGTCTCACGAGCCAAGCGAACCTTTGGCGTAACGGTGACGGTCGTGGTGACAGTAACGGTCTTGTAGACGACATTGGGGTCATCGGTAGTTGTCGAAGCCGTAGAAGCCGTAGAAGACTCGTCATCGCAGCCGTCGTCCGAGCCGTTATCGTCAGAGTTGGAATCATTGGTACCGGAAGCAGCAGAATTGTTATTGGTATCGTCTCCCTGGTCGTCGCATCCGTCATCACTATTGGAGTCGTTGCTTCCTGAGTCGTCGTTTGCATCGTTGCTGGAGGAGTAGCCATCATCCGAGGATGAGTTATCATTATTGTTATCGTCTGAGGAAGAGCTCGATACCGAAGAGTTACTGCTCGACGCGGTCGAGGTGGAGTTCGAGCTCGTGTTTGAGCCAGAAGAGGAAGAGCCGCTGAAGGAGGCAATGGCGGGGCCGGGGTAAGGATATGGGTTGTCGGTCTGGTCCCAGATCTACAGGGACAAGGGTTTAGGAACGACGGGACGCGAAGAGAAGCACGCAAATCGACGTACGTTGATGTGAATACCAGCATCAGTGGCCTTGTAGGCACCGGGGAACGAGGCGGTCACGTTTGGAGAGCCGGTATTGGAACCACCAATGGTGAACTGAGAGCAGCTGGGGTAGAACTCGGCGCCCTTGAGTTGATCGGCGAGATGGAGAGCGATAATCTCGTGACGGATAATGTAGTTGCCCGCAGGGAGATCCTGGAGATGAGGAGGTGAGCAGTGCATCAGGGAAGTAGCAAGTGGTAATCTCACCTCAGGGAGCTTCACGTCGTACATCTTACCCTTGCGAAGGATGGTGTTCTGGAACCAATCATTGCCGGGGACCTTGGTTTTGCCAACCTCGTCGATCTTGAAGTACTTGCCCTGTGTAGCGTCAAACGACGAGCAATCGCCGTCGCACTTGGCCATGTAGGTGATAAGCGGACCACTAAACGCATGGTGGCCACGAGGTTAGTGAATTCAAATTTAAGGTGGCCCAGGTCTCGACCAATGAAATGCAACGTACGAATCGTGAGGCCAGGGGGTGCCATCACCAGCGTTCCAGTTGAAGCTGAGAGTATCTCCGGGGTTGGCGTTGCCAGTGAGCTTGGCACCACGGGTGGCAGCACCTTTGCCGCAGGCGAGGTTCTTGCCGTCGTCGATGTGGTTGGGTTCGGTGTTGTCGATGAGACGAATGATAGAGCTGCCGGGACTATCGCCGGGTTCCGGACCCTTGTAGGTCTTGCCACCACTGACGACGATTTCTGCGAGGGATGGGCGAACGGCAGTATCAGTCATGTGAGCGATTTTGATTCCACCCGACAGGTGGATCGGAGACCGAAAGGCCGCGAGAGACGACTGCAATGAAAGGGCCACTCACTATCGACGAAGCCGTGGGCGAGGACGGATGGGAGAGCGCTAGCGGCAAGGACGACAAGAGCGAAGGACTTCATGGCTCGAAGAGCAGTTCGGTATGAAATTTGACGGTGATGATGGGGAATGAAGGCGACCAGGCAATAACCAGATTGCTGTTAGAGAGAGTGTAAAAGGGGGACAGCAAAAAGAGAACGATGTAGTAGAACGAGAGGGCCGGAAGGTCGTGGAAGGGGAGGAAAGAGGGAGGGGGGGGGGATTGGGGGAAGACAAGGGAATGGACGTGCAGGGTTAATATATGGGAGGGATTGTCTTGCTGAGTTTGTCTGAATTATACAATGGGACTAAACTCAAACAAGGAAAAGGAGCGACAAACACACCCCACGCTTCCCTTTTGGAGCATCGCCCGCCCTCGGAAACACCATGTGCAATACATTCATTATCCTTGCTGCTTTACGACTTTATTCCAGACCTTTGTAGCTTGTTATCTCCTTTTCCTCGACAGGACAATGCGTCCCCCTTGGACAATGCCAAGACTGTGCATTGTCGTCGCCAAGACAAAGGGCGGGGACTGCGGCACTAGCGCTAAGGCTTAATTCCGGGGAGCACCCGACGCCAAATTACGTAATAAATATACCCCATTACCCCAATATGGAAGAAAGAACACAGCCGACACCGACGGCAACGAACCCGCCGGGATCCGATCGCGATGGACCTCTGACACCAGCAGCGCCTCATCACCAGACTAATGCCGTCGACTCTGATCCATGCACTCATCGTTCGCCATATGCATTGCACATCCAACAGACACGTCCACCATACGTGTCAACTCTTCTAAATGATGGAAGATTTTCCACACGTTTATGACCCGCTCGGCGGCGTCTTTACAAAAGAGGTGGTGTTTCCCACTCCCCGCCGCCCGTGACCCATCGCCACGCCCCATTTACTCTCGCCCTCGAACTGCGACTCCACCTTCGTCGACGCTTCGAACGCGCTTCGATAGCAACCGCTCGGGTTCGTGCGGCATACGGGTGGAAGACAAACCCATCATGACCTTCTCCGCGTTCGCCTGCACGTCAGCCAGAGACAAGCGATAGGCTTTCGGTGTAAGGCCTTTGCCGAACGTCCTTGGCGAGGTAGGTATATAATTAGCTATGCACGGATAATTTACACGCAGACACATTCAGGCAAAACTCACCTGTTGACATGATTCGAGCAGAGCATGCTAATCACGATATTCGCGAGGTGCAACGGCACGCTTGCAAACACCGCACTATACACATTCTCGAGAAACATCGCCTCCCATGGCGCTAGCACTTCAAGGCATCCTCGTAACGGAGCTCTTGGATAGCACGTCGCGGTCAGAGCAAAATCATGTTTCGGACTAATGAACCCGCAACACTGGAACTAATGGAAGCGGCCCTGGACGCGTCAGCCAATGTTTCTCCGCGCCTTCTTCGGAATACCCTCTACTCACGGTATTCTGGACAATGGCACGGTCATTATCATCCATGAGCTGGTTCCAGCTTTGGCTCAACTTGCCGCTCAAATTGAACGTTCGGCGCTTGTATGCCGTATATCCAACGATCAGTACCGACACGAGACTCGGCCACAACAAAAGCGAATAAAAGGCCAGAATTGGCCGCGAGTTAAGCAGGGTGCCACTAATACCCAGCAGGGAAGCTAGGATGAGAGTCGATGCTGCGAGCGTCGCGACTATGAGAGCTAAGTGTCAGGTCCAATAGCTCAAGCAAGATGGTTGCGGCGCCCGAGACTCTTACAAATGAGGATGTTGTACTCGACGGTGATAACCGCTTGAGCATGCGACCAGGCTACGGCCCAGGAAGGAGTGAGACAATCAGACTTCGTCGTCCCAGGTGATCCCATTCCTAAGCGTACCTCCAAACCATGTATATATGGACACTAGGAGCGTACTCAGACCCATCAAAAACACCTATGGCAACCGGAAAATCCAAATCAATAACTGGGACAAAGCTCCACCTTAAATGCGAATAATGGCACTCACGCTCGTAACGCTCAACATTAATATCCACTTGAACCCGTTCCACCTCCTAACGCCTTCAACGCCAAACTCTCCTTCACCGCTCAAACTCACTCCAATCGCGTCCACGGCAGATTTCTCGCCCCCTTGATCTCCTCCGCTCAAACGCACGAATTGCACGCCATTCGGTCCAGCCCCCCTCGCAGCCCAAGGAAACTTTTGAGTGAACCTTGCCGACGTTTCTTGTAACGATGGAAGGATGTCCGATAGAGTGTACGGTCCAGCGTCGGTTGAGCGTGACGGAGAGGGCGCGAACGAAGAGTTATCATGATGGTCATTCGGGTTTGGAGATTTGAGGGTCGGGTACCGATGGGGTGGTGGTTTAGGAAACAACCTGGACAGAGTGCTTTCTCTCCAATGCTTGCGCTTGCGCTCAGTCTTGCGTATGAGCTCCTCATCCGACGAGTCATCCTCGAAGATAGAGGATAATGGACGTTCACTGGGGACTTGCAAGGTGGAAAAGGATCGACGGAGGTAGTGGGCGTCCGGTAAAGAGTGTTGACGATTATAGTCGTGGCCTAACTCCTTTTCGGTTGCAATGAGGCCGCTTGAACGTCTTTCAAGCGAAGGAGGCGCCGGAGATGACGAAAAATCGGTTGAACTGCTTCCCGTTGACCCTCCAGAATCTGTCCTTGCCACTAACGTCGCTGAGGTCCTTCCAGAACTTGGCCCCCACATCCAACTCCAATTCCACGGGAGAGACGGCATATGGAAGCTCTCGAGGTACCCTCCCCCCACCGGAATTTGACCATCCGTCCCCGATCGCGGGCGCTCTTCGCCACCCTCCGAGAACGTTCCCTGCGAACTCCTGCTTCCTCGAAAGAAGTTCAAAGGAGCCGCCAAAGCTTGCTTATAAGGGCCAGTACTCTTGCGCTTGGAGAAATCCGGAGTCGGTAAACGAGGAATTCGCTTCGAGGGCGTGCGGGCGATGGAAGTTGGGCGTGACGTTCCCCCAGAGTGGGAACGGGATGGAGGAATGGGCGTTACTGAAGAGAAGACGGTGCTTGATGGTCTGGTGGATGAAAGCGCGGAAGGCGAAGAGGCGGGTATGCCTGAGAGGGAAATGTTTGGGGTGGGCGTAGGTGGTCCTGAACCGAGTTGGTGTTCTGGGAGACGAGGTGGAGGGAAGCCCAAGTGCGACAGGCGGATGCTGACGTTAGGGTCGCCTCGTTCGGGTGCACGTTGGGTTTGTACTATGTCGGTCGTCCTGCCTTCTCCGCTGACCCGTAGATCGGGCGATAGGAAGTCGTCATTCTTGTGTGGTCCAACCCATCCTTCCTCCAACCTCGGAGTTGAGACTTCCGAGTATAGCTTGCCGCCATAATCAGTGCTGTGTGGTAGTTGAGGAGATGCGCCAATGCCACGTCTGCGGATAGACGTCGACTGATGGTACTGCTCCGGTCGCGGAGAGAGTGCGGTTGATTCAGTCAAGGTGTTTGACATCGGGAGAACGAAACCGTTGAGTGATGAGTGAGAGAGCAAGAGGTTCGAGAGCCATTCAGATCAATAACTTTAGGCCGGTAATGTCGACGGTTGGATTGCTTTTGAATGCGTCGAAACCCGAGGGAAATGTGTCGTAATATCGACCATGTTTGAGAGTGGTTGCACTGGAGCGACTCTTATTGCCATTCGTACTGTAGTTGGATTATCGGCGGGTGAGAGCTAGTATGTTATACACGTTCCTTTATAGTGATGAATATGATGGGCGTCGCGCCTGCGGTTTTGGGAGGGCGGGAATGCCGGAAAGCTTGGTTCGAACGCAAGTCCACACCAAAACACTGGTGCGTCGAATTTCGCACGGCTAAACCGGAATCAACGAAATCTCAACCCCTCAGCAATCCGCGTCGTCGGTGACATCCTTCAAGCACAACTTCAAAAATGGGTAAGAGGACTTGGTTTAGGAGTGTATATCCTGTCACTGAACAAAATTTCCTTATAGTACGTTACGCCGCCGCAAAACTCTTCAGCACCCCCGACAAGAGTGAGACTCAAGGTTCTGCAGTCAGGTTGCGACTCAGTGCTGAATACAGGGTCTCGTTTTGACAGCTGCTGTCGCCCGTGGATCCAATGTACGGACATCCTTCAAGAACATGCGTGAGGTCGGAGCTGCCGTTCAAGGTGAGGGCGGAACTTTCAAGCTGGACTGAAGGAATATGAAGATGCCAACCGCATTTGGGGATGATTTACAGGCCTGACCGTCAAGAAGGCGTACAGGTACCTCAACGATGTCCTCGAGCACAAGAACTGCATTCCTTTCCGTCGTTATAAGGGTGGTGTCGGTCGAACTGCCCAGGCTGCTAAATTCGGGACTTCGCAAGGTGGGAGGCTTGCCTATCGTCCAGACTAGACGTAGACTAAGCATTGCACCTCTCGTCGCCTATCCAATAGGTCGATGGCCCGAGAAGTCCATCAAGCACCTCCTCCGCATTATCAAGAATGCTGAAGCCAATGCTGAGCAGAAGACCATGGACGGAGAGGGACTAAGGATTCGAAGCGTCGTTGTCCAGCAGGCCCAGAAGAACCACCGACGGACTTACCGTGCCCACGGTAGGATAAACCGCTACGATGGTCACCCTTGCCATGTTGAGGTAAAGTCTACCGTTTCCTGCACTCGAGGAAACAGCATCACTGAACTCTGTCTTTTGCATCCAAAGGTGATCCTCACCACCCCCACCGAACATGTACCTCGTAACAAGGATAAGGATGAGCTCAAGGGCTTGTCACGAACGCAACTCGCCAGGAAGCGTCTGCTTGCAATTCGGGCACCACCAGCTGCTGAGGCTTAAGCGGCGGTTGTCGGAATTCGTTGTGCATGTCCTTTGTACTGTTCACCTTGTGCTTAACGCTTGCTTTTTGATCATGGTTTCTGCATTTATGCTATCTCACCGTCCATTATATGATCATTCAATGCTCGATATCCCTGAGATGCTAAGGTTGTCAAATTCGGACATGGTATTGCCCAGATTAGCACCCCTGGGAAATCGCCACCAGATTTCGGGTCGCAACAACCGGGACTATCACCATCTACATAAGATCAGCCAGGAAGCCTAAATCGCCCTCTAAATCATCCATTTATCATCAAAAACTCATCTAGTATGCCAAGTCGTGGCCGAATATTGCTGAGAGTCTCTGCTGTTCCGAGACAAGCGAACGGGACTTGTCGCTGGCAATCACAAACCCTCTTTAGGAGCGTATCGACACGAGGTGGGTGTCCAGAAAGAATATAAATAGCTCTCAACCTGACTCTTTACTTGCAGCTTCCAGCATCGTGGTTGAAGGAAAGACCTTCCCTACGGACAGCCATACAAACGTCACCCAAACAATCGTCGACAAAATCCCTCGGCGCCTCCACTTGACACCTTCGCATCCCCTCAATACTCTCAGAACGCGCATAGAGTCATCATTCCCCTCTTTCACGGCCATCAACTCGCTATCCCCGCTCGTCACCCCCAAACAAAACTTCGATGACCTCGGGTTCCCAGCAGATCATCCCGGTCGAAGTCTGACGGACAGCTACTACATAAATAAAGACATGATGCTGCGAACACACACTTCTGCACACGAAGTGCAGGTCTTCCGCGACCAAGTGGAGAAGTGGCTGCTCATTGCCGATGTTTACCGTCGGGACGAGATCGACTCGAGCCATTATCCCGTCTTTCACCAAGTTGAGGGAGCGAGGACGTTTGACCTCACGACAAGCGAAAAGATTAAGCAGCTGGAGGCCGAGAATGGGGCTATGGAGGCGAAACTGACTTCGTCGAACATCATAATCGAGGATGAGACGGTGGTCGGGGTAGACAACCCATACCAAATCGAGCATGACCCATACCAAGCTTCACTCGTTCTCGCCAACCTCAAACACCACCTCAACTCTCTTATCTTGAATCTTTTCTCTACGCCAGCCGGCGGAGACAAGTCAGAGCCGCTGAGAGTTCGGTGGATTCCTGCGTATTTCCCCTGGACCGGCCCTAGCTACGAAGTCGAAGTGCTTTTCCAGGGCAAGTGGCTGGAGATTTTGGGCTGCGGGGTAGTTCAAAATCACACGTTGGTGCGATCAGGTGAGTCAGATGGAACGTCGGCCGGGATACCAGCGCTAATCCGGGCTGCAGACGTCAACGACCGCCTTGCGTGGGCATTTGGCCTTGGTCTGGAGCGCATAGCGATGGTCCTGTACAATATACCCGACATTCGCCTCTTCTGGTCGACAGACCCGCGTTTCCTATCGCAGTTCACTGATGGTAGAGTCACAACCTTTAAGCCGTACTCGAAGTTCCCCCCCTGCTACAAAGATATCAGTCTCTGGGTCGACGTTCCCTCGTCAGACGAGGCATCCAAGCCCACTCGGCCTTTCCACGAAAACGACTTTTGTGACATCGTCAGGGACACAGTGGGGGACTTGGTAGAAGATGTGAAAATGGTATGTTCTTGGCACAGCATTATGCCGTTTCTGCAAGGGCTCAGCCACACTCGCCGTTCCAGATCGACGAATTCATTCATCCCAAAACTGGTCGACGCTCTGTGTGTTACAGAATCAACTATAGATCGATGGACAGGTGCGATCCTCGGCCTTCGCCCTCTCCTTTCACAAACCCGAAAGACGTCGATCCCAACGATCTTTTGTATTCATATAGGTCCCTTTCCAACGACGAGGTTAACGTCGTTCACAGCAAAGTTGAGAAAAGCTTGCTAGATAGACTTTCTGTCGAGATTCGGTAGTGGCCGCTTTTGTGGGATTAGCCCGGTGTACACATTCCATACCCTTTCGCTAGAATGCCAGCAGATAATAGAGCTCGACAGTTTTCTCCATCGTGTAGCGTGTGGGTGCGTGAATATCGTTTCGCGGCAGCCACAATGGGTCAAAAATAACTTAGTGATGGTCGGGATTCACTGAAGCGTGTAAGGGTTCTCGGCATATGGGAACGAAAGCCAGGGACCAACGGGCACAATCCAATTGTCCCCGGCCCTCTTCGACTGCTGTCGCTTTTCCTCTTTCTTTCCCCCATCCCATCTCACTCTTTCATGTCATGCCCACTGTCGCTACCTTGCTTATCGTCCTAAGCTGTCTCTCATTGACCACATTCGCTCAAACGCAAACGAACGTTACCGTCCGTGACATTGACCCACGCATCACTTTCAACCGTCAGTCCTAATTACAATGACGTCTCGCTCTCCCCGAGGCCCGACGTCCAACACCGAACCGTGACGATTCTGACGACCTTTACCGTGTTTCAGCTCTCTGCGACCCTCCTAACCAACTCTGCCATGGCGGCTGGTATTCGTACAATTTCTCGGCCGTCGATAAACGCACCATGACATTCGGGCCCTCGGTCGAAACGCGCTTTGTTCTCCCAAGTGCCACATTCGAGTTCAATGGTGCGTGTCATTCGAGCACTTGCTGGTTGTCTTCGACGACGTTTGTTGACGAGCACGCCTTCAATCAAAAATAGGCACAGCCATTTATTGTGAGAGCCACCACGCGGCATTGACGACCCATATGACAGGAAGCTAACCAGTCTGAATTTTGCCATCCCAACAGACTATGGCATCACATCAGCAAAAGCCGCGAGTGTCAGCATATCTATTGACGGCGGCACGGCTAGCTTGGTTAACTTGACGCAGATGTACAACCTAAACGCAAGCAGCGGCATATACTTCCCTGTGTACGCATGGTCGGCCACGAACTTGGACCCGAACAAGGAACATAAGTTCTACTTGGAATACGCACAATCAAATCCTTCTGGAGCTGGACTATGGTCGGGGTTCGATTCGCTGGTGTTCACCCCGTCAACGCCGACCATGTAAGCCATCGCCCTGTTTTTGCTTTGTGCCCACGTTTGCTAAATTTTCCCGCCGCCATAGCACCCCAACGTCAAATACACCCACCCCGTCCGTGTCGTATATACCATCGAACAACACCTCCACGCCTGGAGTTAACGGCAAGCTCATTGGGGGAATTTTCGCAGGGACTCTGGCGATTCTTGTCGTGGTTTTCGCATTCACGTACTGGTGTGTCCGCATACGCGAACGACGCTCAAAAGAACCTCTCTATGCTACTCCAGCAGAGAGCAACTGGTCCCTTGATCAAACGAGTACTCGCCCGCCGACGATGACGACGGCACGTTCATCCGCAGTCGGGTTTCCAGGGTCGAGACTGTCGGCATCCCAACCCATAAACTCAGTACCGCCAAGGTCGTCCATGGAGTCGTCAGCACGTTCGGTCATGACAAGAATAACTACAGCCATCGCCACTGTCATTACACCGTACCGCGCTTCCCCTTTGCCACCTCCTACTCGGGCTTTTTCGCAAGGCATCCCCTCAGCTCCTCCTTCACCCCATTCCAGCGCATTCTCGCCATTGTCCCCAAGAAATGATCCATTCCGTCGACTGCCCCGCCCTCTTCCTCCCGTACCCGGCGGGAGATCCGACACTCTTTCCTATACTCAAGGCTCTATTACATCGAGTCCGCCAAGCCACCTAACTTCGAATCCGTTCAGCAACTCGGCTTCAACGTACGCGTCGAGCCCCCTGAGCCGTGGTCCTAGTCTCGGCGCTTCAGCTATCTTACCAGAAGCGAGGCCTTCCAGGAGCAGACCGAACTCCGTCGCCTTGCTGGCACGACAGCAGCAGGAGATCCGAGAACTGCTGGACCGCCAGCGCCGAGAGCAAGAAGCGGCTGGAATGGATATGAGTGTTTTGGCGGATGACGTTCCCATGATGCCGCTGTCGCTCAGCGTCCGTCACTCGAACGGTTCTCTCAGTGCTTCCGAGAGGAGCCGTCCGGTGTCTACAGGGAATTCAGCTCGCAGTCGTCCAGTGTCTACAGGAAATTCAGCTCGCAGCCGCCCGATGTCTGCAGGGAACTCAGCTCGCAGCTGGCAGTCAGACAGGAAGGTCGATCCGGATGCTTCCCCGTCGCCATCAGATGTCCTCCCTGCGACAACGGCCACTACGACCCCATCGCCGCTCTTGCCTCCATTACCGTCCACGCCCCCACTCCCCTCCTTTGCCTTGCCCCCTACCGCGCCCGCACCTGTTGCTGCTTCCCCCTTTAGTTATTCCAGTTCCCCTTCATCGTTCCGCCACACACTCGCATCTGCATTCACTTTTACCCGTTCGCCACTTGGGGGTACAGTAGAAACGCCTAGTGTTCACCCAAGGTCCAACCTCGCTCGCTCAAACACGGTCGTTACGTCTAGTACGTGGCGGACGCAGGCCACTGCACCACCGGCATACTCGCCTAACTAACCCTAGGCGGCGCTGGCTGGACCATTGCTTCGTCTTTCTTTTTCGTATTCGGACTGCGGGTGTGTTATTTTATACTTTTACCTACTCGACACTATTGTACATGGCCCACTCTCCTTGACCATTGGATGATCCTTCTGTTTGTATTTTTCTGGTGGTTTCGAATGGGAAGCGCGAGCTTGTCAGCTACATCTCGGTACTGCCTAACAAACGAGAACACTCAGGTTTGCTGGCTTCATTGAATAAACCCGTCTATGCTAGAATATTCACAGTGCCACAGCCACTCGGAATACTGTGGACGGCCCAGCAAACTTGAATATCCGGTTATAATGTATTCTCGGAACCCAAAGGACAGCTAGTAAGTTACAGGTGTATTAAGGAGGTGCTTGCGATGACGCGAGTATGTTCGGGATGCGAAAGATTCAACCACCAAGCGGGTGGCAAGAGTCAAGGCTAATCAAGCGGAACCCCTCAGAGCGAGACTCTTGAACTTTCCCCAGGGGGAGTTGGGATCCCGTTTCCTTGTACTCGGGTCCTTGGGGTGCGACTCCCGCTGCAGACGTACATTAGTCCGGGAATATAAGGGTGGGATGGGTGAGTGTGAATACCTTTTGTGTTCTGTGTACAGCGGGAGACGAGTAGCTTGGATGCTGAGGAGGGTTGACTGGGGCTGCTTCTTTATCGTCCGCGACTTGCGAGCACGGAGGCTGAAGACCCGATTGCCACTCTGGGATAGCCTGGACGGCGGCAACTTGTTGGGGATGCCGGCCGTCTATGCCGTCAGAGGGTCCATCAACGGCGTAGCGGGGCCTTTCAATCTCGCCGGAACCGTTGCAGACCGTGGATGTGGAGCCCTATGAAGCCAACGGAGAAAAGTGGGGAAGGAATGAGGCTTTAATGAACGAAGGAAAGGGCGATCGCGGATCACTTACGTTGACCGAGAGAGGTTCATTCTGAGGGTTTATAGGGTGTTGATGTGGATCGAATGCAGTGATCGACATCCTCCCCTCCTCCTCAATTAATTCCTCCAGTACTGCGCTAGTCCAGTACTGTAGGTGGCCAAAGGTTCTAAGAAGGTTCTGGGTCGCTTCTGTTCGGAACCCGACTCGATCGTGCAAGCTAACGACCCATTGGAGAGAGCTCTCCATCGTAGTCTGAATATGGTCCAACATCTCCGAGAGAGGATGGTCTTCCACTACCATAGTGGTTTCCGCATAGAGGGAATAGTCGGGAGACAGCGTCCGGAATTCTTGGCCGGGGGAGCTAGTTTCATAGTAATCTTCGTCGTTGAGTGTGAAGTCTCCGTCAGATCCCACAACCGCTTCAGTAACGCCACTTAAGGCGTGCCTTCCATCGGTTGAAGCGGGATTGGGCACGAATGAGTGTCCTGGCGCTGGGCACTCGTATAGCACCTCGAATGGAATGCGCTTCCTCGTGGGGGACCGACCACGGAGGAAAGGAGCAGTGGATGTGGACGTGGCCTGCCTTGACATGCAGCGGGTACGTAGGGGAAGTGGGGTCCGAGCGAGCAGATGGGGTGTGGAGGAATGGCGTTTATAACATGGGTATCCGGGACAAAGACAAATGCAGCCAGCAGGTGAGTTCACGGGCAAAGTCGCACAGCGAGACAATGCAACGCTTATCGGACAGAAATGTTCACCGTCAGAGAGACAAAACGACATTCATCGGTATCTGAGTCAATTCGACTATTGGAAAAGCCTGAGTGAGACCTCAGACAATAGCAAATATGTTTTAGCTCGGTGGGGTAACTCCATGATCAGCCTTCTAATTCGACAAAGCCCGTCGTTTCGTTCGTTCAACAAAGGAAGCCAGGCGTAAGCGAATTACATTCGTTCCAGAGTGCAATTTCGAATGCAGACAACTGATGCTGCCATTAAGGCCTATCCTTCGTGCCAAGATCCTGCTCGGGCATTTACCGCGCAGCTGGATGAGAGAATGCACAGGTAGATAGCCTAAAAATACCTTTCCATTGCGTACTGTCCCATCCCGCAGCTTATTGTACATCGAGGAAATCCCGGGGGTCCAAGAATCGATGTTGTCGGCCGAGCGCCGATACCGACATTGCTTCAGTAAAGGAGGCTAAAAGTGCGAGGCCCTGAAGAGCACATCATGATAGCCGGTAGGAATTTGTCGAGAGTTGACAAGAATATTGGAGCGTTGGTTTGTGGTTGTCAGTGAGTGCGTGGGGCGCGGGAGGTTGGGATGTAGACCGATTAGCGCGTGCGTGAAGGAAAGCCTGATCCGCGTTCCTCTATCGATCCTCTTCAACCTCGCCCTCGCACTCTAATAATCTCTCAGCAATGGCAGCCCCCCCACCACCATCACGACCGAGAGGCGCAAGACCGATGCCTACCCCGAACGGTTCTAACATGAATCTCACTTCGCCGACGTTTTCCGCTCAGGAAACGGTAGACTCACCCGGCGCGACCACCCCTTACCTCAATGCCCGACCTCGTCTAGCTCTCAATGTTGGAGGAGGATTCCAAGCACCCACGCCGCCACCTCAACATCAGCAGTCGCAGGGCTCTGAATCCCTTTCGTTGCGTCCGAATCTGTCCCTGGTCTACGGCCAGGGTGGTGCGGCCGCGACCGCAAAGAAGCCGGCTCTGAAACTCGGGCTTGCGATTAACAAGCCAACCCCTTCACTCAATCTGGCTTTACCTTCTGTCGAGACCTTCAGGACGCAGTCCGGGAATAATTCCCCATCGGAGGCCTATGAATCCTATTATGGTATAATACCGCAGCCTAATCAACAGCCCGTGGCACCCCCCACCAACAACTCACTTACGACGCCTTATACCGAACCGTTTTCGGCGGAGACCATAAGACCGCCAATCGCCACTATCGTACCTGCGGCGAACGGTACTAGCACTGTTCGCGAGAACGAGATGTCGGATTTGCAGAAGGCAATCGAGGCCATCCAGATTCGAGAAACGACTGATCCGGAGAATGAGGATGCCATCCGTTGGAACAATGACATGTTTGAAAGTGTCAGGAGACTCGGAGAAGGCGCAGGAGGAGCGGTCTACCAAGTCAAGCAAAAACATACGGGAAAGATGATGGCTATGAAGGTACGTCATCGAGGTTACAGCGGTCCTTGCCCTGTTAACGTCTTACTTCCAGACTATCCCTGCGAACCCGGAAACGCCACCTCGTCAACTACGGCGCGAGTTGGACTTCTTGTCAACGTGTATACATCCGAATATTACCGAGTTCTATGGCGCTTACTTGTCGTCGGGGAATGCGGGTAAGTGCCACGCGTCTTTCATATAAGCTAGTTTTGATCGACCGCTTCCCTGCAGCGGCTGCGGAAGTAGTCCTTCTCATGGAGTTCTGCGAGGGTGGCTCGCTGGAAACCGTGTCGAAGAAACTTCGAGAGCAGAAGAAACGCATTGGTGAACAGGTTGTCGCGAAAATCGCTCTGGGCGTTCTACTCGGCTTGGACTATCTTCACGGCAGGAAGATCATCCACCGAGGTTCGTGCTTCTCGCAGCGATAATGTTTTCAATGCTAACTACGGCATCCAGATATCAAACCATCCAATATTCTCCTCACCAGAGATGGCGTCGTAAAGCTATGCGACTTCGGCGTATCTGGTGTCTTGGTTAACTCCATGGCAGGCACTTTCACTGGTACGAGTTGGTATATGTCGGTGAGTCCATCATGTGGTCCGGCATTCAATGGCTGCTAATTGGTTGCGGGTCTCCCTTGTTAGCCCGAGCGGATTCGGGGGGATCCCTACTCAATCCGTTCCGACGTCTGGTCTACCGGCCTGACGATTTTGGAGCTTGCTCGGAATAAATTTCCGTATCCACCAGACCTTGGTCCCATCGAGTTACTCAGCGTCATTGTGAACGGTGACATTCCAGAGCTCGAGGATGAGGCGCAAGGTCCAGATGGTCAGCCTGGCGCTGTGTGGTCTCAGTCGATGAAGGACTTTGTGAACAGATGGTACTTGATACTTCAGCCACTCCCTGTTTGAACTGATTGCTGACGCGACGCGTCTTAGTCTAATCATCGATGGTACACACCGACCTGCGCCGCGGGAAATTCTCCAAGATCCTTGGATCGTGCACAATGGAAATGTTGATATTGATATGGAGAAATGGATGAGGCACCTGTTCAATTGGCCTAAACAGCAACGAAAGGGTGTCCGTCGTCCGAAACCCTCCGATGGAAGTTCGTCATCTACTGCTGGAGGAAGCATGGACAGTTCCTCTCAGCCTCCTCTGAGTGCTACTTCAGCTTATTCGGCCACCACTGAGACGGGCTACGATACCCCCAGAATTATTACCGAACCTGGTAGCAGGTGCGCCGTTCTTCGGCCTGTATCGGGTCCGGCTTGCTGATGGCTTGTTCGCGCAGTTAGAACCGGGACCCCAAGACCAGCGACTCCGGACTCACATCATGACTCTCCAGTCTCTGTTCGTCCGCGCTTCAGACGTCCCATTTACTTGTCCGATACTCCTGTCCACTCCCCTTCGTGAAGCCACAAATTTCGTTGTCAATTCGCTTTCCCTTCTGTCTGCTACTAAATACTGTGCTGAGGATTGCGAATCTTTTACTGTTGTTTGTCATGTTTTGCCGTATAAAATCTCATTGGAATCTTTGGAGCATCGTGAGGAGGTCCAGCCTTGGTCGTTGACACACCCGAATGGGTGGTGTCGAGTTTGGGAAGTAATCATCCAACACGAGCTTGTTCCTGTGTACTCGTTCAGTCTACTTCACGAACGATGGTGGCCAGCACCGCTTTACAATACGAAGCCCCATGTGAGCTCTTGAGGTAGTGACAAACTCTGGATCTAATCGATGGGTCCTCCTTAGGGCAGGTCTATGCTTTGGACTGGTGTCGGACATCTGGTCTTGGACAACAACGGATCCGGTCTGGGTTCAGACTTGCCATCGGGTCCTTCACCGAAGACTACCGTAATCGGATATCCATCATCGGACTGGCCGATGAGAGGTATCTGGTTGACGGTTTTGAAGATGAGGGGTATACGGAAGGATATGGTCAATCGCCTCAGTCGGACTTCATGGTTCTCGCCGAAACTATGCATGGATACCCAATAACCAAGATCGCTTGGGAGCCGGCTTCAACCCTCAGCCAAGGGTGGAAAGGATCTTCATCCGAATTGCTTACCAGTACTGGAGATGCTCTGAGGATATGGGAGTATGTTGGTGATGCGGACCAGAAAGTCGCAACCCAATACGTAGGCCGGAGTGCTCAGGCCCCTGGCAGGCTAACCCAGAAGATAGCCCTATCTAGTGTAAGTGATCTATCAAGTTTATTACTTACCAAGATGGCTTAAAGTTGTTGGTTGCAACGGGCGTGTTCAGGCCAAGAATCCCACCCCAACGTCTGCCCCGCTGACCAGCTTCTCATGGAATGCAATCTCACCCTCTTTGGTTGTCACTTCATCAATCGACACAACGTGCACCGTCTGGGATATCTCAGCAAATAGTGCCGTCACACAGCTGATTGCCCATGATCGGGAGGTGTACGACGTAGCCTGGGTTCCCAGCTCGACAGACAGTTTTGTCTCGGTAGGGGCTGATGGGAGTCTTCGAGCTTTTGACCTGCGCAGCCTAGAGCACTCCACGATCCTCTACGAGGCGCCAACTCCTAAGGCTGGAACCGTAGCCTCCCCTCAGCCACACGCCCGTCCCGCATCATCACCGCTCCTCCGAATTGCATTTAATCCCCTCGATCCGAATTTCATCGCAACGTTCCACGCCGACTCCAACGATGTGCAAGTATTGGATATGAGGAGTCCTGGGAAGCCAGTATCGGAACTTAAAGGACACCGGGCCCCCGTTCAGGCAATTGGCTGGGGTGCCTCAGAAGGCAGCATGTTGGCGACTGCAGGTAAATTCTATTCTACACCATATTCGGACGACCAAGATCAGTTTAGCTCATTTTTCCCTCCTGCTGGTTTCTCAAGGCGACGACCATCAACTGCTCGTCTGGGACCTTTCTTCCTCATCGGTATCGCCCCGGCAGCAAGTCCGTTCGCCCGCGCTACCAGAAGGTTCTCAGAATGCAACGCGAACTCTAGTCGACCCCACCTTCGCCTATCTTGCGCCTGGCGAAGTCAACAACCTCACCTGGTCGCCCCCTATGACCAGCCTGGCGTTGGGCGGAGGTCTGCAAACTGCACCGGGAGAGTGGATCGCGATAGCAACTGGGAAGACCGTGAAGGTGTTGAAAGTATGAAGTCGAGTGAACCGCCTGTGCCCACTTATCCGGCTACTGTTACCAACACATGTACTCGGGGACCTCTGGAATTTCATGACACGTCTAGAATTTGGCTGTGTATCCAGCATGTGCACCACGCGACAAACGCAACACTCCCAAAATATCATTCTTTGGAAAGCAAAGCAATCCACGTTGTGTATGTACCGAGTAAGGCGGAGTGGCTTTACAACTTAGCCCTGACTTTTGAAGCCACAGCCTCGTGTGACGGACCGATCCGGGCCCGAATTTCCTTTGCTTTCTCTCGTAAGAAGCGGCGCTAGGTCGTCGGCTCCTTTAGGAACAGTTCCTCGGTACTGAAGGGCAACGCGGTACTCACCAGGAGCTTTCCGCTTGGGTTCTTCGGAATAACATCCACGAACTCAACTCCTCCGTCCAACCACTTGTACCGCACCTTGACGTCAGAAATGTGCTAGAGTAAAGTCAGTAAGGGTGCCGATCGGATGGGTCTTGAGGCTATTCACCTTTCGGATAGATGCCTTGATCGCCTCGGCTTCTTTGGATGCTTTTCCAGCTTTCGAAGCGGCATCGGCTGTCAAGACCACAAAGGCAAGCGGAACTTCACCGCTGTAATCATCCTGGACCCCAACAACGCAGACATCGCTGACATCTGGATGATCTAGGAGATGCCCTTCGAGCTCGGCCGGTGCAACTTGGAATCCTCGACATTTGATAAGTTCCTAATCGGGGAACAATCTCCATAAGCTCTAAGTGCCCTCCCAAAGCAGCGTTAATACTTACCTTGAGTCGGTCTACAATGAACATATCTCCATTCTCGTGGAAATAAACCTCATCGCCGGTCCTTATCCACCTTTGATTATGAGCCGGAAATCCGAATTTTATTCAGATGACCGTCCTCGCTTCCTGGTAACCGCGTCCTTCACTCACCCATCAACGAACGTCTCCGCATTCCTGCAATCAAGAAGCAGATGGGAAAAAACGAAGGGTCAGCTCTTGATTCCATCGAGACATTTCGGGCGAAATTAACTTACGCCGCCGGGTTATTATGGTAGCGATTGAAGCGGCCTTGCGGCCCTCGAACAAAAAGTTCGCCCATCTCACCATAATCTGCCAATGTACCATCGGACTTGACTACTTTGGCTTCTGTCCCGCTGACAAGCTGACCAGCCGATCCTAATGTGCCGCCGTGGCGTTGTTCGACAGGTGGCTAGATAAACGCGCGATCGAGACCCTGAGTTAGAAGCTGATGGGAACGGGTAACTCCCAAGACACCGACCATCGTCAACACAGTCGCTGACAAGGAAAAGTCACGGACATGAGTATATGGATAACAGGAGTAATCTTGGCGTAGATACTTACAAGTCTCCGTCATGCGTGCATATCAGAAAAGCATGGGAGAGGGGAGAAGCGGCGCAAGCCAGAAAAAGCGCGATAATGATGATGTCAGGATCGTCGAACGTTATTCGGGTGAAACACGGATTTTACTCATCATAACCCTGACCAACAAAACACTTGGGAATTACTTTCCGGAATTGTTCCGTCAACTCCGGAGATAGAGGCGCAGCACCTGCCATGCAGTAGTGCAGGGAGGTTAAGTCATATTTCTTCGTCTCTGGGTGCTGGGGGTATCGGAGGGAGAAGAATGCCGATTAGTCAAAGTCTACTTCACACAGCACCATTCAAAGGCCTTTTGGTGTGAAAAAACGACTTGTTCAGGAACAGTTCGGAGCTCACCTTCGCGAACAGGACCACTTGAGGAGGCACAATACTAAAAAAGGAAGTAATTTAAGTGCCGTAAGAGGCTGGACCGAGGAAGAGATGGGTCAGCCCAACGCACAAGAGGTGTGTAATCTTGTATCGGACGATGCTCTTCAGGAAGTCAATCCAACTGAACCTTGAGAACACGACGAGGGACAACTGTCGAGGAAATATTAAGCAATAAAATGCAGGGATGCCGAAAAAAAGATCGGCAGCGTTTTTTCGTGCACGAGATGAAAAATCGGATCAATTTCACGTCAATAAGCGGTGGTGAACATGGTGCATACGCACCCCGCAGAAAAGAGAGACGTGAAGGTTCACCACGAGGCCATAGATATCTAGTGATAGATTGAACACCGCATAAGCAGCGCAACATAAAGATCGGAGAGAAGGCCCTCCTGGCCGTCTACGAATCACTCACGGAAGAAAGGCAAAACTGCAGTAGCGACATCGCCTGGACGGAAACGAGCTTCCTCCCAAGAGATAGTTGGGTCGTTATTTCGATTAAAAGCTGCAAATTGAAGAATATTCGCGATGACTGAGTAATGCGGGATAGCGACAGCCTACGTCATTTGATGGAACGAAGAGGTCACATGTGAGCACGAGAAAGCATGCCGCCTGCCGAGGAAGACTACGCCAGATGAGTCAATGAATTCAAACACGGGCATTACCTTTGGTTTGCCGGTCGTCCCAGAACTAAAGCTCAGGAATGCTATCTTGCGTTGGCTCTCGCCTGGAGTGAGCCTCTTCTCGACAAAGGCCGGAGGAAGAGGGAGTCCGAGTCCCTCTTGCACGAGCTCCTCTACGGTGGGTAGCGCCATGTTCGTACTTGTTGGCGAAGAAGTAGGTGGGGCCATGAGGACCACCCGATTCGCCGAGAGTCCAGATGCTCGTGCAGCCGCTAAACCGATTTGGAGGCATGCGGGGTGGACGATCAGCAAAGATGCTTTAACCGCGTCGATTTGGTACTCTTTGTTTTTTGGGCGAAAAACGTTAACCGAGAAAGTACGGGTCTCAGAGAAATGCCGACTTCGTTTAACGAGAAGGAGACCACATACGAAGTTCAGACTCTGTATACGCCGGGTTTGCACAACTTGCGATGGCTCCAAGTCGATGAACTGCCCAGATAACCGTTGGATAGTCTACGTCGAATTTTGTGATGAGATCGAAGGGTTTGAGATGTCGGAACTTCGAGAATGGCCGGGGCTCCACCGAGAGAAGTGGGCGTACTTACCTATATTGTTAGGACTGTAGACGCAGACTTGGAACGTTATGGTTATCAGCTTTAACTCCCTCCAATATGAGATTCAAACGTGCTCACCAACGTCATCGTCACCTAAAGTGACGAAGAGTTGTCATCAGCGCTGGCCCTCCTCGAGCAAAACGTTAACACCGGCCCACCTATGCCCCATCTCTTAGCCACAGCGTTGGCTAGACCGAACGTCCTCGCTCTCACTTCCTCGAAGGAATAAGCTAAACGTGAAAAAAAAGCCCCCAACACAGCCATTCAGCCCCAGCGTGACGACACCGAACAAACCCCCACGGGGCGGATTGGGCACGCACTCTTTCCGGTCTCATCCTCAATCAGCCAAGGAGCTTTGTTGGTCTCGCCAGTTCTAATCTGACGCAGAGGATGTTGGGAGTCAAGAATGAACTGTGGAAGAGTGAGGTCGTCGGGCGGGGGCGCCATCTCTGGGCCTCGAAAAATGCGTTCGTTCACCATCTTGAGATTGCAAATGAGATGCTGGGAGCTGGGAGAGTCGGTATACGAGGGTTTCGAGTCGCGCTGAGAGTCCGGCGTTGTCCAAATAGTGCTGGAAGCTGGCTAAAGGACGTTGGATTGACGAGAAAGTTAGCAGTCCAAGTGGCAATGTTCTCCTCGCACATGATCGCGACGGAGACCCTGAACTTGAGTTTCTCCGGATCATGAAGTCGCCGTAAAGCCGAGACCGGAGCAACAAAGATCGACTAATTCTGCGTGACAAACAACGGACAATGACGGAGAGCGAAAGGGCGGACCCCGACAGCGCCGCCCCCGGCTATCGCCCGGCAAGTAATTAAAGAGAAGCAGCACTTAAGAAGCGACTCGGCCGAGGGACTCCAAAAAAGAAGCCAGGCAGCGTCGTAGGGATCACTGCCACTATTCGCTGGGGGGGGAGGCGTTTGGGCGCACACATTCAAAATAATTTCCATACACAGCGAAAATTCCGCAAAAGAATAATTTAAGCGTAAAGTGAAGGACCGTGGATTGCGGAACGATGAGAAACGCGCTAGAACCCAACCCTCGAAAAAAAAAGCACTATGTCATTGTACTAATTACAACACGATCCCACAAGCCACTAATGGAGCGGCCCGGAACGAGGATCGTCGGTGCAAGGGAGTTTTGATGTCCACGCCCCAATCCCCCGACGATGATAGACAGGGCCTCGGGACCAATTTATTTGTCATCGAAAGGAGCGCACGCAAGGGACTCGGATGAAACAGTCATTCGCAGAATACAGCGTGGGTCGATGTAGAGCAACAACCTATAGAAGTACAGGGGTTTTACGAACTTGAAAGAGCAGATGAAGAAAGAGGAGAAAGCAACGAAGTAAAACGGGCCAGTAGACTATGGACTGTGTGCAAGATTGAACAAAACAGATTTGGGTTCCAAATTGATGCGAAAGAAAGAGTAGCTAAAGTGTTCCCATAGGAGAAGCATAAAAGCAATATGCGTGTGTTGTGGGACGTCCCGGGATTAAGAGGATGGATGGGGGGGAAGAGATTACAAGAGCCAAGACGGGGAAGTATTGGGGTTACAACTAATTGAAAGCATAAAGCAAAGCGGGAAAGGGCTGCGCGGAAACGAGACAAGGAAAAACTGGACATGAAAGAGAAGCAGCGACAGCGTACCCGGCATGAAATCTAAATCCAAGAAAGCAGCGTCCGACGGTGTGGAACGAAGTTGTGGTTGAGGTTATGGTGAATAGGGAGGAGGATAGTGCAAGGCGAAGGAAGAAGAGGTAAAACGCGGCTCTACTGGTGTTGAGACGCGTTGCCATAGGGTGCATAAGCGTGTGCAGAACGAGGATGATGTTGACGAGCAGGACGAAGGCTATACCGGTCGGAATCCTCCAACTTGGCTCGGGCAATCGATTCCATCCCTGTCGCAATGTATCCCGAGTTGGATCGTCCGACGGCAGAGTCGCTGGCGTAGTAAGCCTCCGGGACTGGGATTCCAGTTTGAACTGACCCGCCGATTGAAGCACGAGCGAGGGGTGGTGGGCCTTCGACGTAGTCGTCCGAGGGGATTGCGGGAGCGTTGGCGATGGTCGCGGCCCTCCGTCGCCCTCGACCAGACCCAGCAGCAGGTGCAGGCTCTTCCTCGTTGCCGCAGTTCTTCTGTGTATTGTGTCGCTTGAGTGCGTCGCGTCGAGTGAAGCTCCTGTCGCAGCCTTTGCAACGATAGTGCTTGATGGGGTCGTGGACCTTGTGGTGTCTGGTCAAGTCGTGATTCCTCGCAAACTTGAGGCCGCCTGCAAGTGATGAGGGATAGATGGGGTGCGTCGAGAGACGAGGGGGAAAAGGTGGAGGCACGATGGTCAGTAAGTGGATCTACGAATCGGGGAGGCCGGGGGGGCGGTGGCTTGCGTCGGGGGTTTCACTTACACGTTTTACAGGCAAAGTTCTTCTCCAATGGCACGCCACTTCCGGGACCCGACTTTCGGGATGGCGTAGTGCGTGCGGACCGCCTGGGAGACTGCTGGACGTTGTCTCTGTTGGCGTCGTACGCGCTGGCAAGGGGAACCGGAGCATCTTCATAACGCGACGGCGAAACCGTGCCCCTCCCACGAGAACTGATGCTCGGCACTGAGTACGGAGCAGTAGTCCTATCTGTGCGTTGATTTCGCGTTGGTCCAGCTCCGCCAGAGTTTCGAAGAAGGTCGCCAACGCCCGGGAGGGTGTAGGAAGGATTCTTGAGCTCGTACATCGAATCTTGACGAAGACCTCCGTGCAAGCCGCTGGAGCTGGACGGATAGTCTTGACCGCTTCGGTTAGACTGTTCGAGATAGGCTGGAGCAGCTGAAGTACCAAGCGGGGATAATTGGTCGACCGGATAGAGGTCGTACGGCATACCAGAGCCAGAAGACGACGACGAGGCCGAAGCGCCTACTCCCCCAGCCCCTCCCATATTGGCAAAGTTGGAAAGCGAGTTTCGCGATGGTAGGTTATGAGCAGCTGTTGAGAGGGATGCATGGTTGGTGGAGGTGGAGGGTGGGATACCCGGCGACGAAGCAGTCCCGTAGTCGCCGCCGTACGGGTAAGAAACTTGCTGAGGCACAGGGGCGGCGTGACGCGTTGTTGTTGACGACGAACTGGTCCCGAGATTGTAATGGCGCGCTGAAGATGAGGATGTGGAAGAGAAATGATGGTTGAAAGCATCAGAAAAGCGTCCGTGTGAAGGCCCGGCTTCCGTTGCAGAAGCGGGTTGGATGGGTGTCAACGGCGAGTAGTCGTAGTAGAGGTTGGTGGTCTGTACGGTGAGTGCAGGTTGGATAGTGAGCAACATATTGGAGGGGAGTGGGGAGAGGAAGTCAGTAAGAAGTAAACTGGGAAACGGAAAACCGGGGGATGGGGAGGGGGGGGATAATATATAGGAAATCGAAGAAGGGGGGTGAGGGTTAAGTTATGACGCGGAACGCACCAGTTCTGGGGAAGGACTAGGGGAGTTTCCGGACATGAGGTTGGCGGTAGGATCTGCAAGGCTGCTCTCGCTGGAGTATTCAGATTGCGGCGAGAGGGGGAGGATGGGGAACAGTGTCGGATACATAAGAGGTTGCCTCGAAAGGGCGGGAGAAAAGGCCGGATATCAAACGGAGAGAGGAAAAGTGATGTTGTGGTCACTGGAGGCGGATCTGGCGTCTACCGAGGCGGGAGGTCAGAGAGAAAAAGCTGTGTGGCGATCCTGCGGGTGGCTTGCTTGAGAGTGCGCGCGTGTGTGGGAGATGAATATGGCAAATGTGTGCAAGTTTTGAGAATTAGTGGTACTGCGGGAGCTGGAGGGAGGGCATGCACTGAAAAGCGGGAGAGGGGATGAAGGTGTGTTCGTCGGAGGCTGGGCTAGCGTTGAGATCTGGCGTGGATTTATAAGGTCAAAGGAGTTGACTATTCGGGGAGAGTTGGATGAGAGGGACACGCGAGGGTTAGCAGGGTGCATAAGGTGAAGGGTCTTTATTCCCTGCTACAAATCCCTGGACTCTCTCTTCTCTCATACCAAGGCACATAAACAGACTTACACCCCCGATCGGGTTTGGTCCCCGATCCTTGCCCACCACCAGAGCGGAGAGCCTAAACGCGCATCCCATCCCTCGACCCCCTTCCAATCCCTCCTTCCGAGGCCCGGTCGACTGCTCCTCCATCGTCCGCAGTACAAAAAATGAGCAGCATGGTCATCATGAGACAAAGTCGGAGGTTGCTGCACTGCCGCCGTCGGAACCGGCTAACTCGCGGTTTTCCCAAGGTTCCCGCACGCAGCAGACAGCCCGAGCAAACAAGGGGAGGGGAAAAAAGACATCAAAAGGACCGGTCAGATAGATGAACTCAAGGGTACGTCTCGGTTTGGGCGGGAAACCCAGACTTTGGGTCCTATCCCCGCATGAATCGGATTCATTCCGGGCGAAAAGGGGGTGAGGAAGAAGTTGGGTGTTTTGCGTGAAGAAACTTTTTTTGAGCGCATTTGGAGGGTACAAATTCAGAGCCGTGGGACTTTCAGGGTGTTTTTCGGGTTTTGTGCCATCATTTGGAGCCCTTGCCCTTTCTCTTCCACTCCTGCCCGGACACCAATATGTCCTCACGCCTGCTTCCTTCCCGCCAACCCAGGCGTAATAAATTCCTCTTTAGGAAGGTGAACCCCCGCCCAATGCACGCAATTCCGACAAACGCAAAAAAAGAATCCTTACGTCCCACGCGCTCTTGTTCGCAGCGGCCATCTTCGCCTCGCATTTCATCGCTCCCGCCATATTCAATGGCGTTTTTCCCCCGCCCACTTCCTTTGACGTATGGGCGCCCACAATCCGCGATCCTCAGCTCTCAAATCGTAACTCCTAGCATATCTCAGGGTTCTTGGAACACCAAAGCTGTCGTAATTCGGAGCGTCGCCTGGAACGGGCCCTTTGTTTTGCCCCTCGTTTCTGATGTCACTCCTGCCCGGTCCACTCATCCCTCTCAACCCAGAAACACACTCCCCCCCCTACCCAACGACGAGCCTTGAACTATCAGCCAGATTGGATATCGCTTCTTTACATCATAGAGTATCGGCATTTTAGTTTGGTTCGGCGTTTTCCCTTCGAGGTGGGACTCGTATGTACGTTTTTTGCATTGGATGCCAAATAAGGATAGATGAACCAATCTAACGCTTCGCCGTGCTTCTTTTATTGCCTGTCAAATCCACCTAACCTTGGTACTCGAACAATTTATTATCCGAGAATCTCCGCCGTTTTGATTTATTATTATTCTCTTTTTCCAACTTGTGTAAAACCCACGGTTTTGATTGATGCGTCCGTAAGCGTCGGGGGTTCGAGGAGTCGTCGGTACCGGCTCAAAGGAGTAAAGGCGCGCGGAAAATCCGGACCCGGATACTCTCAGCCTATTCAGCGCGTTTTTCTATTTGTCATTTGCCTTTTGACGCTAAATCGGAGCTCCGAGTAGCCCAAATTTGCGCTCTCGTGGGTGTGTCATGTCTGGGCACCCATCGCCCCCCAACCTTTAGCCCAAAAAAATCCAGCCTCTCCCTGAGTCGCATGGCACACAACGAATAGCCCAAGCCATTCAGGGCATCCGACATTGTCCTACGTTAAAAAGTCCGAGATCTAAATCGGCTACAATCCGTTAACCGCGCTAAGGGATGAGACGCGGTGAGTTGGTACGCGTTTTGATCTTCCCAAACCGGATTCCCGTTACGTTCAACCGGTTTGATTTTTCTGCTCAACGCTTTTGCCGTCGACGAGACATGATTACTCGACGCTGACAAGATCCGTTGAGGACGTGAACGATGACGAAGTGGCTGTTAGTGGCATGAATAAGCATTCCAGGGGGATCGACCGACGCCTCCGAAGAACGGAAAACGTCCATCAAGGGGGAGCCAAGGGAGGCCATAGAAATCCATGGTGTTTGAATCCCGCGCAAAGTTTTTTTTTTCATCCTTGTGCTTGAGAAGAGACACAAAAGTTTGAAGCTCAAATCATTCTTTCATCTAAAAATGACAACAACACGATGCGTTTAGTTCCCTTTTCGAAACTTTGGGATTACCCTTATGGGTTTTTGGCAGTCGAAGGGAGAAGTTGCGCGCGCGCTGCACTATTAGGTTTTTCGAGTCCAGGGGTTGGTTCAGGTACGGCCACACACAAGGCACAACCCGCAGGCACCGTGACAAGTCGCGCGTACTCGCCGGACATTCGAAATCCCCGACGGTCTCAAAGCGTCACTGCCCCCTCGCTTCCGAGAAAGCTCGCCTTTTATAGAAACTCGGGGTACATTTGGTATATTTAGAGACAAGCGAAAAGCGATCCATGTGCAATGCAGGTACCGATGATCAGCTCAGTTTGTCTTGGCGAGGTTCCTTCAAACCAATTTGCTGCGTCCGCAACTCCCTACCCTCCTCCTTGGCCCTCAGAACGTTTTCCCTGACCCCATCGATCTCTCATGCGTCATGCAGTTACTCAGCTTCTGTTAGTTGGACGGGGACCTGGGATAGGACGAGGTCCCATTCGGTGCGGCTGTACGATATGCTTTTCGGAGCGGTTATTTACCGAAAAGCGCGCGCAAAGCCAAATCCTGCTGAAAATCCTCAGACCCTCCTAAACGTTGTTCGTGTTTACTCGAATCAGCGTCATTCGACTGGTCAGATAACCGAAGCAAATCTTCTTCGCTGCTTGCCGAACTCTCGAGTTGCCTTTTCTGGTAACAAAGGCGGACGGCGGGCCGGTGCCGGGACTCCTCCTCGTCTTCACACTCAAAGCGGCCACCCCCGCTATACATCCTACTTCGGACCAGAGAGGTTAGCCACGCGCGCAACCCTGCTTACCATTCCTTTGAGCTTGGCCTTTTCAGCACTGCAATTGGCTCAATCCAGTCTGCATTTCCCATTTCATATCAACGGTTTTCCGAATACGCAAAACGCCGTTGGTTCACAGATTCACTCTAAGGTGCTCAGGGGAAATTAACCACAGACCCCGAGCAAAACGAAGGGAAGGATGAAAAAAAAAAACAATCGAACGACGAACAAGAGTAGTCAATTTCTACTCTACTCCATTTTGTGCTGGTTCCGCTCTACTTTACTTTTTGTCCCCCCTCGCACCTCTCTTGCCGTTTTCTCCCTCTTCCGCATCTCAATCCCACCATCTAGCTTTGCCCCCCTTCGAATATCGTCATGGGTGTCTCGCTCGCCATCGGCCGGCCCTCCGTGCGGGAAGTCCAAGGTCTCGAGCCCTCCAGTTTTACGAGATTTAGAGCTTTAATTACTTTCTTCTTTGCGAATGCTTGACGCTTCCTGTGCTTCTTTGCTTCTTATTACTACTGCATTTGGAAATAATTGAGGGTTCAGGTGAGCATCTCTCCATCCTTATCCTTCACTCAACTCTTTTCCTGGTCTACAAAGGCCAAATCCGTTGACAGGAGTGGATCATCACGCCCAACGATCTTCTTGCACATCGAGCCAGCGAGCCCGATACGATGCGATCAGAGAGTTGGTGCTTCTTCCCCTGGCCGACTTGCCACTCCAATCTCCACCCTGCTGGGTCGTTTTCCCCACCGGTCTTTGAGAGGGTTGGCAAGGGAGAGGTTGAGATAGTTCGGCATGTCGGGGTGGGGCCGGCGGAAGTCGGTGTCGGGTGGTCATGACGACCAAGTCCCCGTTACGACCTACGCTCACCGACGTGGGGCTCGGTCACGTTTCACGCGCGTTTCGTTTTGGACTGGCATCGGTCCAGCATCGGTCGTTGGCAGTCATCTATGGACCAAGGTGTGGCTCATTGCTTGCACTCTCACGACAGAGCTAGTTCAAGGCAAAATTCCCAAATTCCCATTGGGCTGGGTTTGCTCGATGACCCTCCCATTTCACCCCGCCACATCCTCCGTAAAGCCATACACGATCTCTCCTAAGACTCGCGGATACCGGTACGGATGATCTTCGTGTCTGTGTAAAGCTTCAAAGGGCTTACATTCTTCCTCTTTTGGGAATCAGGACACGGACGTGAGCTAGTCCTCGCCTCGGATTTCAAATGCACCTGGTGCTGCCTTGCCCTCACCACACCTCCTTTATGCGCTCTGTAAACTCTCTCGGGTGTAGACTGAGTGAGATATGATGAGTTTCAAGGCTTGTTCCGCCGACGCCGGCCGCCCAAAGACTACTTCCGCCCTACCGCGTCAGTCGGAACTGCAACGCCATCTAAACGCGCCCAACACGCGTCTTTGGCTACTCCACCACTTGTTCAGCCTATACGGGAGATGTCGGATGGAATTAGAGGAGCGTTTGGGCTGCAATTGAGACATTTGTCTACGAATCCGTGAGCCCAATGTCGAATCTTTTGTCTCTCGATCTTCCCCGAAGCCAGACGCATGTTGAATTTTATCGCCGTACTGATCTTGGACGTTCAAAGGCGTTGTAGGCGTACTCGATGGGACGTGGTCGGCGCTGAACAAGTCGCCGATCTTGTGCGCCCGCCGTCCACATGGTCCCCGCCATTCCAGCAGCCAGCATCGCCGTCGCCTCGCCAACGCCATTTCCAGCCGCGGACATCAGTGTACAACCTATTCACACAATTTTGATGGCTAATTTCATTCGTATTGTCACACGATGCATGAATCTCGCACCCTCGGCCATCATCGAGGCATCCCCATCGCCAGAACTAACCTCATTCCACCTATTGCACGTCCCTGTCACGCTCAGCATCGCCGTGTGAAGGTTATTGGCCACTTCGTATGGGTTAACGCATCTTGGCGAACGCGCTACGGAACCGTTCATCCCATTTGGTCGCCGGCATCGTTCTGCCTTGCTTCCTCCGGCCGCTCGTCGCACCATTCCACCTTCCGGACAAGGCAGTCGCTTCTAGGTTCATGGGATGGGACTACCCTGGAGCCTGGCTCGAGTCCTTCAGTGCTAGAAGCCAAAGGATCCTCCGCCGTTCGTGGGGCCCTCCCGACACACGAGGCCAACCAAAAAAGCTCAATCTTCTTTTTGCTCAATAACTCACCGTCGTCGGCTTTAATCCCAAGTTAACTCCACCGAGGCAGCAAGAAATGTGGAAAAAGGACGTTGAGTACATAAAACTAATAATTCTACTTGCTTTATCCTTTTCGGGACATTTATGAGTTTTTCCAGATTTTCCCCTGAATTTGTGGCGTAAACCTTTGCACACGCACAACCTCTAACAGCCCCCGAGGCCGCGGCACACCTTTTTACGCTTACATTATTTTCTCTTCACAGATGTCTTTTTTTGAGTTATTTCAAATCTGCCTGTGGGCTGAACCGGAATCAGTGCATACTCCCCACTTCCAGTCGGCCTTTGAACGACGACGATCATCATCATCACCTCTTCAAGTTCACCTCTTACGTCGTCGATGAACGCAGCGTTCCACCTCTCCGATGGCCCCATAGAAGCAGATGATTACCACGCGGGTCCCTACCATTGGGAGATCCAGGGTGGGAGGGCGTTTCGTTGACGTTCGATGACCAAGCTCAGCATCGCAAGTCCAGGTCCTTGTCTTTTGATCCCACCCCACGTCAAGCTCATCGATATGTCTCAAGGCTATGAGAATTCGTTCGAACGAGAGGCCAAAGCTCGATATGGCAGGTGCTGGCGCCGTGAAGTTACCCCGTTACGGTTCACCGGACCAGACGTCGCCGGTCCGCTTTTGGTCTGGTTACCAAGCCTCCTCATCGAGTGGGAGAGTAGCTGACCCGGTAGCTGCCCTCTTTACTGGTAACTTGACACGCAGGTGAGCTGCTGGTCGTCGTTCTGGTCGACGACAAAGGGTTACTCTCGTGATTGTCGTGCAAGACCACTCGCTGACCGCGTTTTGTGTTCTAGCTCGTTTCGCTTCGCCTCCGCAGCACCAGCAACCATAGAAGCTTGTCCATATATGTACCCTCGTCGAAGCCACGGCAATACGGGACGTTGTAGTCGCGATGTGCTCGAGTTTCTCGGGATCATTTGCTCGTCGACCGTCAACCGTTCGGTTTCGATCTCAGTTTTGACCGATTGGGTCCGCTATCCTTTGAACATCACCTTCGACCAGCGACCCATGTGCTCGGGTGGTTGGTGTGGATGGCAGAGGCCGCATGCTGTTGCTGTCTGCGTCCTGGGTGCGTGGTGAGTGTAGTTTCGCCCTGCTGAGCATACTCGCCCCTTGCAGCCCGTCTTTGCCAGTAACTTGGCCACCCACTTGCTCGTTCTCATCAGAGCCCCATTCGGGTGCTCCGCGACAAGTCTTCAAGACGCCATGAAGTAGCCCCATGTTGTTTGGCGTCGTCGCTACTCCCGCAGGTGAGCCGCTCCCCAAATTGGAATAGGCGTCGCATGAACGTCTTTACTCATGACACGGTCTATTGTTCGTAACATGTATTGTCCTAGTGTCAACAAATTCGGTAGATAGATCTTAGTCGCGAGGAATGACCCCTGCCTTCCTTCTATATTTTACTGGCGTTGTCGACATTGCGAGACAGCTCTGGCACTTTCCGGTGAGCCCAGTCATGAATCAAGACCCCTGCTATGGCTAGTGCCTTGTTAGGAACACGGAAAGCGGGTGGTGGTAGCTTTTCGGCATCCAGATCTGCTTTCGAGAGGCTGCTGCCCATCGTCGTTCCTAGAGGGTGAGCGAGAACATCCAGCACTGCACCAGAGACACCATTAGGATGGGTTTCGAAGTTGTGATTTGAAGACACGCACCTTCTTCCCTTGAGAACCACCGAGCGTCTAGAAAGCCGTGGGTCGAGATTAGATTGCATCTCGTTGACACGAAGATCGCACGAACACATACCTCCTAATTCAGTATCCAAATCGACTCTTATCTCCTGGTTCGACTCGGCGATTGCGTAGAAACCAACCATAAGGTTCGCAGGGAATGGCTGTGCGTAGATATCTCATATCAATTCTTCCGAACGGCAATTGAGATCCCTGCAATATCCTTACCCATGGTTGCCCCGAATGGTACACGACATTGCGGACCTTGATACCGCTTTCCTCATATATCTCCCTCTTAACCGAGTCTTCGAAAGCTTCCGAGGGCTCGACGAACCCTGCCAAAGTAGAATAGAAGTCTTTTGGGGAAAGCAGATTAATGAACCCAACGTTATTATTAAAAACGAACCACGGGGGTGTGAATACATGCTTACCTGGAGGGAAGCGTTTCTGTCGACGACGGTAGTAGAGCACGTTGGGGTTAGTCATGGGGCGCTGCGGCTTCCGATGCCGGACATACGTTATTACCCAGGAGAATCCTATCACCTGTTTCGTCAATCACGCCCATTATAACGACAGCGTCCGTCCGCGGGTGAGTGAAGTTGTGCAAGCCCCGTCTACGTTGACTGCATTTAATAGTGAACCCGACGGTAGGTTCGAAAGGAGAACTCACGCTGTTATACAGGCTTCCTTACCGTCGTTGTTCGCCCAGGGTAATAACGACGAGCATCCAAGTTTCCATCCTCCCCACAGGGAGTACACAGGTGACCCACACCCAGCACAGAACTAGCGGGAGAGCAAGGGGGTGAGCTCATCTAAACTAGCCAAGTGACGATTGGGGACCATTACGTACGCGATTTCGGGCATTCCAATCAACCATGCTCCTCCCTAAAGCGAATATCGGAGCATGGAAAGGATCAAACCAAATGGTTGCTGGTCTGGATTCCTGGAACTCTAGCTTGTGCGAAGGCGATGGGCTTGCCGATTGCAACATATTTTCGACTTCGGCAGGCTCCGACTTTGATACATCCAACGCAAAATACGGCGTTCCGGTCAGGTCCTGCGCCGACTTGAAGCCTCCCGTGGGCAAAGCTTTGACGCCTTCTCTTTCGTGGATACCGAGGAAGACAATCTTGGGACCTCGTAGTCGGGCCGCTTGAAGGACCTTCGGCTCGGGAAGTTCCGCCGGCTCGATGACATCAGTCAACACGTTATCACCCCCCACTAGGCTTTGACCTTGACCAAAAAGTCGATCAAGTCCTAGTAGAGGCTTTACTTGAGCGGTGGAAAGAAAGGCCAGCTGCCGGGTTTGTTCTGCCGAGTTTTCTCCAGGAGGGTCGATAAGCATTAGTGGGTCGTATGTCTTGTTAAAGAGAAGCCATCGTGTGCTTGAATCCAATGCTGCTGTGTTCAGGAATGTCGCAGATTCTCGAAGCCACGAAAGGCGATTCAAAGGTGCTCCGCTGTAAAAGTTGACTGGGCTACAAACGAAGAGTCCAAGTCATGTTGGGTTAGATAGGAAGGCTCCAAACAGCAATCGCGACCTCCACTTTTCAGGTACACGCAGACTCACGTTTCGCTGGAAGCCATTGCTGTCAATCTGCCTTTTGCTGACAAAAAGCTCGGAGTTTGAGAGAAGAATCGATGGAATCTGAGGGACGGCAGTTTGTGCTGACGTGGAGGAAGGTTGAGAAGAACGGACAGCATGTACTCGGCCATCGGGGACGGGCTGATGTCTCGATTGTATTATGTCATCCAGCGGACTTGGAAGGTCGGTCGAGAATCGGGCATCGTTGCGGCACAAGTCGGTTTGTCAAATACCACTTTCTGGAGACCACTTGGCATTTCAGACCTCGAGTCATTCTTTCAACACTTTTTGTCGCGCAATGTCGCTTAGGGACTGGGCCAAACGCTGTCAGAAATCAGCTCGTTTTTCTCGGGGAGCGGAGGACAGTCTTTACTCTATGCTGATGGAAGAGAGCGCTCGGTCTACTCATATGGTGCGGCGTGGCTTTTTCAGTACTAAGTGTCCGCTCAGCCAAACGCCTGACCCGCCCAAACTAAGAGCTACGACCTCTATCATACCGAAGCATCTGGACTCACAATCAAAAACTTCGGCAAGCCGCCGCAGAACAGAGTTGTTGGTGTTCCGGGGTGGGGTATACAGGACCCGCTCAAGATTTCACGTCACGTAGCTCGACCGGGGGCCGTAACGGTTGTACAGCTGGCTAGGCATAAAATCACGAAGCGTAGTCAGCATAAGGCCAATCCGAGCTCATTAACATCAGACTAGTAGCTGCTGAAGAATCACCCCCAAGAGCGTTGACGTGCCTAAGAGTTTCGGCGCAGTGCGGGGCGATGAAGCTGCTATTGCTTAAGAGCGCAACGGAGCCTGGCCATGAATATGAGCTTAATTCAAGCCCAGACCCTTCTGATCGAGTTTATCCCTCCATGCCAGAGGTCTGCTCTTAGCAAAGCTGGGCAGTTGACCCACAAGGCTCTCGTAGTTTTCTCTCGTACCTCGTGCGGCTATGGGCCTAGCTATGAGCGCTTGAGGCTCTGAACAAGCTGAATATTTGGTTTGGCACGGATGAGGGTTCGCAAGTTTAACAGGGCGATGCCAGAGTGACTCTCAGTACTGCTCTGATGGAGAGGGATAAAGTCTCAACGTGCAGGAAGTCCGCAAAGCAGTGGGATTCTAGCGAGGCTCCGAAACCGTCGGGTGCTATTTTTATTCCCTCTGTATATTTCCAGTCTGATCGAGTGACCGTCGAGACATTTGGGCGAGCGACATGAATAGGGCTTGCCGTTAGGCGGGAGGGGCTTCTTGAGAAGAGCAGGTTTGGCTACGCAACATCTACCGCGGAGAATAATGGGCAGTAAATGGAGGCTTGCAAGCAGTATGATGAAGTGCGAGCGGCATTCGAGCTGGATGGAACTTTGCACAGGTGCGTTCTTTTCGCCTCGTGCCAAATATTTGTTGATAATTGTGGCGCGGTGCCGAGCGGCTTCTCAACCAATTCACTTGTCCAGATGGTTGCTTTGCGAGTCACCTTCGATCATCCAATGCAGGAACACTCGACGTGGTCACATTAAATAGTATATAAAGGGCAGATCGTCGTGGTCCTTGCTCAATCCCATCTTCCTATCATCCCCCAACACCCACCATCCAAAACACCATGGTCACTCTCGACGCGCCCCCACCAGCATACGATGAGAGTTCCTCACAACTCGACTTGACATTGACCGCTGATCCCAGCAGTAAGGACGTTCTCATCACCGTCAAACCACCCGCCGCACCGGCTACAGGTGGCCCCAAACCAGAAAAAGAGGAGAAGGAGGAGAAGGAACAGCTGAAGGCTAAACGCGCTCCTGTGGATTTCGTCCTCACTATCGATGTGTCTGGTAGCATGGCATCGGAAGCGCCTGTTCCAGGTGAAAACGGTGGGTAACGAACCATTCTTGTTGATTGAACTCCTAGTGATAGACCATCATTTATCTTTAGAACGTCCTGGGCTGAGTGTGCTCGACGTCGTTAAGCATGCAGCAAACACTATCATCACCACGATGAAACAAGAGGATCGAATTGCTATCGTCTCCTTCACGGGAACCGCTAAGGTGCGCCATCGATACCAATCCAAGTCCCAGAAGAAACGTGTTGACCACATTGGAATCTAGGTCGTCTTACCTCTAACACATACCGATGAGGAAGGCAAAGCGAAAGCTCTCAAGGAAGTGGAATCCCTTCGACCCTTGGACAGCACCAACCTCTGGGATGGCCTTAAACAAGCCATGAACATCCTCACCGGAGCACCCCCAGCCGCCGATCCCGAATCTCCCGGCGGTACCATCGCGAGGTTGGCTGCCGCGGGTGGTGCCATCGCAGCCGGCATTGCCAATATAACTACGGGCACGCCACTTCCTAAGCCGCAATACGGCAACCCGAAGCACCGCCTTTCCTCTATCTTCCTACTCACGGATGGTCTACCCAATGTTGAACCTCCTCGAGGCCACATCCCCATGCTCAAGCTCTACCTCGAGTCCCAACCGAAGGACAAGACCAAGTTCACCATTAATACATTTGGCTTCGGTTACTCCCTCGACTCTAAACTCCTCAATGATATCGCCAAGATCGGGAATGGTCACTTCGGCTTCATTGCAGATTCTGGCATGGTTGGGACCAACTTCGTTCATGCTGTAGCCAACACCTACGCTACTTATGCCGAGGGTCTCTTCGTCGATATCGAGGTCGATGATAGCCAAGTTGTCAAGGGGATGGAAGTTCTAGGATCTTTCGAGGTCAACAAAGCGAGCTGGGGAGTCCAGGTACCACTTGGCCAACTACAATACGGTCAAACCCGAGACGTTGTTATCAGGCTTCCCAAGAGCCTGTCTAAGTCACCGGTGACCGTGACGGCCCGCTGCCGTCCATGGGATTCCGACGTCGAAGTGAAGACAACGCGGGTCATCAGCGATGCTCATCTACCTCCGTCCGAAAGCGTCACCGACCCAGCTCTGCTGTACCAAAGCTTCCGCTTGGACTTTGTATCTACAGTGCACAAGGACATTGCGGCTACTGGCAGCAATTCTCGCGGAGGTTACGTCCGTGCATATACTGTCCCTCCAAACGCCGCGACGGCATTCAAAGCCCTCGTATCTCGTATACAGGCTGCGTTCCCAGGCGAAAAACCAGCCGAGCCTTCCGTAGCCTCCGACGCTTTGGATCTTGCAGAGGACATTTCGGGCCAAGTCCTTCTCGGCATTGCGGACAGTGGGGCCTTCAACAAGTGGGGTTTGCACTACCTCCTCTCCTTATCTCGCTCTCACCAGCGTCAGCAGTGCGGTAACTTCAAAGACCCGGGTCTACAGCCTTACGGACGAGACTCTGCCCTGTTCAAGGCTACACGCGACGAAATCGACACGACGTTTGATAACCTTCCTCCTCCAAAACCAAGCCTAAGCGTCAGCCCGTATTCTAGAGCGGGTGGTGCCTTCCCGCCGGGTGCCCCCGCGGCAGCACCAGTCGTGGGTGGTGCCATGCGGAAGCGCGCGCGGCATTCAACCTCCGGTTCGTCTGCCGTTGCCTCGGCGTCCGCTGCCTCGTTCAGTACGTTTAGCATGTCGAAGTACAATAGTCGCTCAGCGCCTTGCTTCGCGGGGTCTAGCATCATTGAGCTCTCCGACGGCGAAAAGGTCCCAGTAGAACATCTTCTAGTCGGATCGTCCGTTACGACCCCACTCGGAAGCGCCAAGGTCACCGGAATCGTCCGGACCTCCTCGCCAGACGGCTCCTTCGACCTCTGCGAGCTGGGAGATGGCCTCCTTATCACGCCCTGGCATCCGGTCTACGTATCAGAAAAAGGAGCATGGCGCTTCCCAGCTGATATTGTCGCACCAAAGCAGACAGCTTGCAGCTCCATTTACTCTCTCATCCTCGAGGAGAACCAACACTCCGATGGCCACGCCGTTTTCATTGGTGGTATTCGCTGCGTTACAATGGGCCACGGTGTCGTGGATCCTGCAGACGTCCGGTCGCATCCATTCCTCGCGAACCACTTCAGTGTTATGCAAGCACTCAAGGCGCATCCAGACTTCACTAAAGGACCTGTCGACGCCGTCGGAACTGTAAAGGATACTGAGACTGGCTTGATGTGTGGCTTCGTGTGGGAGCAAGATTCACAGCGTTCACTCAATGTGCTTCCCGAGGTTCCTTCCGTTCGCCTTGACATCGAGGCTCGATCTCTTACTGTCCAAGCCTAGTTAATCCCCTTTTCTTCCCTATGTAAATCTAAAAATACCTACATGTACAGTCCGTACCGAATAAAAATCGATAAGACCCCATCCACAAGACGAATTCGAGACGAAAGGTGGCAACACGATTTCGAAAAGCTAGCACCAAAAACATTGTTCTTATCCAAGAAAAGAGAGGCCACTAATTGATGCAGCAATTACTTTTTCCGGAAAGTAATTACATATATGCATGCAGCATTTATTTTACTAAGGTCCGTCAGTTCAAGAGAGAAGGAGACAGCATTAAAGCCCTGAGCGTTGCATACAATACCCAAACGGCGGAAGGAAAAAGACAGAAAAGCAGTAGACCCAGAGAAGTGTCGCTTGGGGGCGCTTGGTTGGTCCTCTCAGAGAGGACCCCAGAAGGCCCTCGAGAGGTTGGATCCAAAATCCCCTCTTCGGGGTACTACTTTCGTCCTTCCCGCTTTGGACCACTTGAATTCCGTCCTCCGCCTGCAGACCAACGTACAGATTTGTCATTAATGCGTCCTGCTTTACGTTTCCATCACCTAGGATTCCCTTTTTTTGTTCTTCGAAGGTCTCTGCTATCAAACCCCTGATCCGTCGTTTGGAAGGGAGGAGGCCACGATGAGTCCGAGATCGAGGAAAGCTTAAAACTCACTCGTTTTCAGTGCAGGAGCATGCTCGACCTTGACGGGGGAGAAAAGTGCAAAACGATCAAGTGACTGTAGAGGGAATTCGGGGAGCAATAAGAAGGCGGCATAGTGTTGGACGGGAGGGACTTCTCAAAAGCGGGTTCAGCCATGCGACATGCGCAGCGGGAAATGCTGGCATCAAATCGATGCCACGCTATGCGATGAATGAGATCAAGGAGTTGCACAGGTACGTTCTTTTCGCCTCACGCCAGTTGTTTGCTTATGTTTGTGGCGGCGGTGCCGAGCGTTCCTTGCGACCAATTCACTTACTTATCCGATCATCGCCCGCAGGAACGTTCGACATGGTCACTCTCTAGTATATAAAGGCCAGACTATCATGGTCTTCGTTCAATCCCATCATCCCCCAAACACCCACCATCCAAGACACCATGGTCACTCTCGACGCGCCCCCGCCAGCATACGACGAGAGTCCCTCGCAGCTCGGCTTGACCTTGACTGCTGATCCAAGTGGCAAGGATGTTCTCATCACCGTCAAACCGCCTGCCGCACCTGCTATGGCTGTCACTAAACCAGAAAAAGATGAGAAGGAGGAGAAGGAGCAACTCAAGGCCAAACGCGCTCCCGTGGATTTCGTCCTTACGATTGATGTGTCTGGTAGCATGGGATCTGAGGCGCCTGTTCCGGGCGAAAACGGTGAGCAACGAAACATTGACACCAATGGAGCTCCCAGCGATAGCTTATCATTCCCCTTTAGAGCGTACCGGGCTGACTGTCCTCGACGTCGTTAAGCATGCAGCAAACACTATCATCACCACGATGAAACAAGAGGATCGAATTGCTATCGTCTCCTTCACCGGAACCGCCAAGGTGGGCCATCGATATCAATCCAATTTCCAGAAGAAACGTGTTGACCTTATTGGAATCTAGGTCGTCTTACCTCTAACACATACCGATAAGCAAGGCAAAGCAAAAGCTCTCAAGGAAGTGGAATCCCTTCAACCCTTGGACAGCACCAACCTCTGGGATGGCCTCAAACAATCCATGAACATCCTCACAGGAGCTCCCCCAGCCGCCGATCCCGAGTCCGCTGTCAGCAGTATCGCGAGCTTGGCGGCTGCTGGTGGTGCCATCGCAGCCGGCATTGCTAGTATGACCATGGGCACGCCAGTTCCTAGGCCACAATACGGCAACCCGAAGCACCGCCTTTCTTCTATCTTCCTCCTCACGGATGGTTTACCCAACGTTGAACCTCCACGAGGCCACATCCCCATGCTCAAGCTTTACCTCGAGTCCCAGCCGAGCGACAAGACCAAGTTTACCATTAATACATTTGGCTTCGGTTACTCCCTCGACTCTAAACTCCTCAATGAGATCGCCAAGATCGGGAACGGTCACTTCGGCTTCATTGCCGACTCTGGCATGGTTGGGACCAACTTTGTCCATGCTGTAGCCAACACCTACGCTACTTATGCCGAGGGTCTCTTCGTCGATATCGAGGTCGATGATAGCCAAGTCGCTAAGGGGATAGAAGTTTTAGGATCCTTCGAGGTCAACAAAGCGAGCTGGGGAGTTCAGGTACCACTTGGCCAACTACAATACGGCCAAACCCGAGACGTTGTCGTCAGGCTTCCCAAGAGCTTGTCTAAGTCACCGGTGACGGTGACAGCCCGCTGTCGTCCTTGGGATTCTGACGACGAAGTGAAGGCAACGCGGGTCATCAACGATGCTCATCTTCCTCCATCCGAAAGTGCCACCGACCCAGCTCTGCTATACCAAAGCTTCCGCTTGGACTTTGTATCTACAGTGCACAAGGAAATTGCGGCTACAGGCAGCAATTCTAGCGGAGGCTACGTCCGTTCACATACTGTCCCTCCAAACGCCGCGACGGCATTCAAAGACATCGTATCTCGCATACACGCCGCGTTCCCCGGAGAAAAACCAGCCGAGCCTTCCGTAGCATCCGACGTTTTGGATCTCGGAGAGGACATTTCGGGCCAAGTCCTCCTCGGCATCGCAGACAGTGGAGCTTTCAACAAGTGGGGTTTACACTACCTCCTCTCGCTCTCTCGCTCCCACCAGCGTCAACAATGCGGCAACTTCAAAGACCCGGGTCTACAGCCTTACGGACGAGACTCTGTCCTGTTCAAGACCACTCGTGACGAAATTGACACGACGTTTGACAATCTCCCGCCTCCAAAACCAAGCGGGTACTCTGCAAACCTGCCCCCAGCCGTGGGATATGGTATGCCAATGCCTATCCAGCGGCGGCTCGCATCTTCTGGTCCGACTTCCTCTGGGTATGGTGCGCCTGCCCCCGGGTTCGCTTCGGCTGCCCCTGCGCCGACTACCTCTTCGGCCAGGCTCAGCATGAAGAAGTACAACAGCCGCTCAGCGCCTTGCTTCGCGGGGTCTAGCATCGTCGAGCTCTCCGACGGCGAGAAGGTCCCAGTAGAACGTCTCCTTGTTGGATCTTCAGTTAAGACCCCACTCGGAAGCGCCAAGGTCACCGGGATCGTCCGGACCTCTTCGCCGGACGGCTCCTTCGACCTCTGCGAGCTGGGAGATGGTCTCCTCATCACGCCCTGGCATCCGGTCTACGTATCAGAGGAAGGAACATGGCGCTTCCCAGCTGATATTGTTGCATCAAGGCAAATAGCTTGCAGCGCTATTTACTCCCTCATCCTCGAGGAGAACCAAGACTCTGATGGCCATGCCGTTTTCATTGGTGGTATACGCTGCGTTACAATGGGGCACGGGGTCGTTGATCTTGTGGACGTCCGGTCGCATCCGTTCCTAGCCAACCACTTCAGTGTTATGCAAGCACTCAAGGCGCATGCAGAATTCACCAAAGGACCCGTCAATGCCGTCGGAACTATAAAAGACGCCGAAACTGGTTTGATGTGCGGCTTTGTGTGGAAGCAAGATCCGGAGGGTTCACTCAACGTGCTTCCCGACGTTCCTTCGTTTCTCCTTGACATTGTGGCTCGATCTCTTACCGTCGAAGCCTAGTTAATCCCTTTTTGCCCCTTTGTAAATCTAGAAATACATACTTGTACAGTGCATACCGAATAAAAATCGCTACGACCCCACGAATAAGACGAGGCGGAAGGGGGCAATGCGATTTCGAAAAGCCAGTACTCGATACATTGTACATGTTCTTATGCAACTTGAAGAGAAGAGAGGCCAACAATTTATGCAGGGATTTCCCCCCCCCCCCCCCCCCCCCCCAAAAAAACCCCCCAACCGCGCCCCCCCCCCCCCAAACCCCCCCCCAAGCCACAACCCCCGCGGGCAAAAGCCGTAACTCGCGCAGACACAAACAACCCGCC
>WSUB01000449.1:0-10000 GCA_019633425.1 Tulasnella sp. 424 | reverse complement strand
GAGCATCCCATAATCGAATCGTGTTGTCATCCGACACAGATGCCAGGACCTTGCCGTCCGGCGAAAAGACAACGGAGCTGATCTCGTGCGTGTGACCGGTCAGAGGGTCGCCCAACTGTGCCCCAGTCCGAGCATCCCATAATCGAACCGTCCTTTCCCTCGATCCTGATGCCAGAACCTTGCCGTCCGGCGAAAAGACAATGGGCCAGATCCAGTCCGTGTGACCCAACTGTGCCCCAGTCCGAGCATCCCATAATCGAACCGTCTTGTCATCCGACACAGATGCCAGAACCTTCCCGTCCGGCGAAAAGGCATCGGGCATCCATGTGTGACCAGTCAGAGGGTCGCCGAGCTGTGCACCAGTCTGAGCATCCAATCGAACCGTCGCGTTGTCCAATCCACATGCCAGAACTCCGCCATCCGGTGAAAACACGATGCACTCCACACGTGAACGTAATGATGATGTCCAAATATTGGCTGACCAGGTTACCTGCCGCTTGCCAGAGAGAATCCGAGTGGCTGCTTGACCACCATACGTCGCCCACAGCTCCGTCTCCATGGGGCAGTGCGGAAGAGCTGATGCGTAGATGTGAAGCGCGCCGAACGAGATTGGTTCCACAGACGAGGCAATAAATCGCTGAGTGTCATTCCAGAGAGTAATCAAGTCGCCGCTGGACATCTCCGGTGGCCATTGCTGTAGGGACCTCATGGTTAGTTCACTTGCAACACCTCGTGCACCCCAATTCAAAATGTTATGCTCACCTCGAGCCATTGATGCACTTGCTTCGCTACTCGCAATGCCTCATCTGTTGCTCCCATCAAGCTCATGACTTCCAGCCACGCCAGAAGCTTCTCCTTGCTGAACATTCTGAAGTTGGACCAGATGTCCCCGATAGCCGCTCCATTTGCCTCCGACCACGACACCCCAGCTGTTAAATGGATGGACCAAGAACGACAGCAGTACCGGAGCCCTTTGGGCACATGGCTCTCGACTGCATCCTGGACTTCAGAATTCGCCTTCGAAAGGTCCGACAGCTCGCAGATGTTTTTCCTCAGGTCGCGTCCCATAATCTTGAGGGTTACGTTTGCGAGACGCCGATGGACCTGGACGAGGTCGACGAAATAATGCTGGTTTTTGCACCGTTCTCGACTCTCTAGGAGGTCGCGAATGGACGTGTGCATCAACCGCAACGGTTCGCTTGGGGATGAAGGGATATGAAGAAGGGAGCTGAGGTCCGCCAGAATGTCGTCCCGGAGAAATTCGACATTGTGGTCTTGATCTTTGAAGATTTCGTGGTCGGCATGCAAGAAGGCGATGACCTCCAGTGATACAGGATAAGGTGCCACTACGAGTATCTCGAGCACCCATAACAGGAGCTGTCTCCGCATCGGGCTTCCTGCGGCTTCGTCGAATGCTTTCGAAAGAATTTGGTGGTACAGAAAATCGAGTTTGCCCCATGTTGACGACTGTTGCAAAAATTCCCGTAGTCGATTGTCAGGCGACTTATCACCGATGTATGTGATCGCCGTACGAGCCCATTGGAACAGGCCTTGGGACATCTCGACTATGCGTTCGACGTCGGCCGACGAAGGCCAGGTCTGTGGAAGATCATTGTCCTCTCGGATCCGCGCGAAGGAGTGGTGAACAAACGCGGCGATGTCTTCTTCGAGCACATTGGATGTTAAGTCGAGGTTTTCGAAGTGCCACTTCCTCGGTTCGAGCGCCTTGATGAGCGGTGCTTCGGGGCGACAAGTGAGTAGGAATTTGACGTTGGTAGGGAGGAGGGAGGTGTGCTGTTCAATGAGCCGAACGAAGCGCACGGCATCGGTGCCCTCGGCGCATTCGTCCAGGGCGTCAACGATGATTAGAATGGGATAGGCATGATCATGTAGCTTGCCGAGCGATCCGACGAGAAGTGTCTTGAACTGCTTGTCGAGACGTTCCTTTGCGATGTCTTCGTTCTCTTTCACGCATCCCAGGATGGCGTCCTTCACTTCCGGGACCAACCCTTTCCCAAGCTGCCTGGCAAGGGCACAGATAAACTGGCCGTCCGACGCATTTTGACCCCGGCGGAAATGAAAAATGGCACAAGACCCCCTCGATGCCCAGCTATGGGCAACCGTCGAGGCGATCGTCGACTTCCCGCGTCCCGCCATTCCTCGAATCCAGAGAACGCGCTCCGCCGAGGTCGACGTGTCTTTGATCCACGCGTCTATGCGGTCCAAGATCTCGACTCTCGTGCCGGGAAGGCATATGACGTCTTCAATCGAGTTTCCTCTTGCCCCGTAACTTCCATCCCCTAGGCAGCGAAGTAGATGACGTCGCTCTTCCACATTTTCTAAAGGAAACATGTCAAAGGATGCCCGTTACGAACGTGAGTAAATCAGAACATACTAAGTTCTTTAACGAGATCGGAGGTCTTCAAACTGACGAGTAGCTGTGATCGAAACTAGGTGAGCCGACGAGCGACCAACAGGAGTGCATCACAGACCTGCATTTCTTCCAGCGCGGTCTGAACAGCACCCTGATGACGTTTAAGTTCTGCAGCGCGGTCACTAGCCAAAAGGGCTTTCTTGAAGTAACCCGAGGAATCCAACTCGCCGACTTCCTTCTGAATTTTCTCAAGCACCCTGAACAATATGTCATTCAGCAATACCGCGTGATTCGCTCCGAGGGAACCAACATACCCGCGCACACGATCGACGTCGTCAATAAGATCATCCTCTTGCCCTGCATCTGATTTCTTCTTGATGCGTTCGAGGTATTTGGATAGGTCGGACGTGTGGGCAGTCAGCCCCTTCGCCATATTCTCGTTTTGGTCCATAGTCTGAATAAACCAGGTAAGAGTGTAAATAGTTAGAGAGATGCGTATAGCTTCACCTCGATCGCGTTGACAATGGCCAATCCGACTTTAGCGCCGGCTCCGACGTAGCTGCCAACACCGGGAATCGTTCCAGATACGGCGTCAACGCTCTTGAAAACTTTCCTGGCGGCGGTGAGGACTTCCTTCGGAATGAGACCACGTTTTTCCTGATCCTTGGGAACGTTCGGGGACGAGTCTTGGACAGATGCTGCTTGGCTCGTCGGATTTTCTAACGTCGGAGCTTGTTCAGAGGAGCTCGTCTGGAGACCCTGAGATTCCAACGGTTTCAGAGAAAGCGAGACGTCAGCTGGGGGTGAAGTTGGCTGATTCTGATGGCCAGAGGGTATCTCTGAGTCTTCGACGCTCCCTAACGAGGAGAACCCAATATCGCGTTAGTGTAGTATTTGTCGACGAGTCTGAGTGAGACGGCTTACCTATCGGGTCTAAACTTTCTAAGCGACTCTGCAGGGATAGATGACTGACGTTATGGTTAGGAATACGATATACTAGTCTATCCACTTACGCGAAGCGTCGTCGAGACCTTCTCGATATCTGCCTGACACGTCCGCAAGGTATCGGTCCATTTGACGCGACGGCGTGAAGGGATAGCGCGCTTGATTGCGTCCGTAAATCGTCCTTCCTTCCTTCCGTACCTGTCCGGCGCTTCCTTCAGACTTTCATGCGTGGTCTCCAGAGCGCTGTCAGGCACAAGTTTTAGCTTATTATCTCATATCAGGTCTGACGGAGGCCATCCTTACCGGATGAGTTCCTCAACAGTATCTTTGACAGGGGTCACGTCTCGAGGAAGGTCGGGTACGGTGTCGATGGTCTGAACCAACTTTTGCGCAGCATCTTTCGACTTAGTCGGCCAGTTGGTGTCCTAGAGTATCAACGTTGTCAGCTCGAGAAGTGCTTCCGTCTCGCTAGGTGGGATTACCTGTAGAAGAGTTAGTAGAGCGCGTCTCGTGCGCGCCTCTCTTTCACTGAGCGCTTCCGCTGAGCCACCACTTGTGTGACCTGGAGGAAGGCGATTGGATGTCGCAGGCGGTTTTGGTGGAGGTTGACTGGACATGATTGCGGTGTATGAGAGGAGAGCGTAGAGGGGGAGGAGAAATAAAAGGGACAAGGGGAGGGACTGCGGTGGACGTGCAGTGCTCACATGGAAGGGGAAGCCGACATGAGGCTCGGAGTAGAAGCTTCCATTTGGGGTCTAAATGCTTCGAAGGCTCTCGAGGCACGAAGCTTGAGAAGGGTTCGGGGTGGTGTCGCCGAGGCCGGCATGTACGCCAGATAAGGGGGAGAAAATCCTTGTCAATGGTTAAAGCCGGCGTCTTCCGGCCCTCGAGCACCAAGTGTACGTCCGCTTTCAGCATTCACTAGGCGCCCAGTATTATTCTTCTCCGTCTTTGTGACAGTCTCAACATCATTCGAGGCAGATACCTTTCGACGTCGGTGGTGTAAAACCAGAAAGAAAAGGGAGGTGGCCCCGAGCCTGCGCGAGCTCGCGAAGCGAGGCGACATCGCGATCGCAAGCACTGCCATCTGATAAACTCCCCAAAAGCAAATCGAGCGCCAATCCTGGCCAAAGGAGAGGTACGATATGATGGTTGAGAGATACATCAGAGAGGACCATGCGGAAATCCCCAGCATCACGACCCGCGCTTGCGCACTGGGACACTTTCCACGCGTTACCACTCTTCTCGCAGAAAGACGAGCAAAAACAAATCAAACCGGGAGAGGAAATAAGGGACAGCGAAATACAAAGACAGCCGTGAATATGATACAAAGTACACCAAAGTCATATTAAAAAAGTCGAAATCGGAAGGGGAACGAAAGAGACCCCCACGACCAACGATGTAAATCATAGGCATAATCGATATCACCGCTTTTGAATTCGTCCCAATCTTCTTCGTCTTCGGCGCTGACCTTGAACTAGCGGGAGGCCCAACACACGCAGCTAGACGAGGCGTTTGACTTGCTCTCGCGCATCTCGTCCAGCTGGGACCATAGACGCACGCTGCGTCGGGGAAGGGATCATCTTCTCTGCGACCTTTCGTGCTTGTGCAAGCAACAGCTTGCAGTCGCGGTCGGAGATATATTCGAGAGAGTATTGATTAACTGACGAGATGGGTGAAGAGATCAGCATGCGAAGGAGGCTGAAGGATTTTGCACACCTTGCGGAACCATGGACGCCTCAGTCCGAGCGATGCTAAATGTGCTCCATGAACCGTAACGCGGACCGCTCCATCGTTACAATAAAAGAGCTGCAGGGCTTCAGTTAGCCTTCTCATTTTGCATCAGAACCGGATGTATACCAGATACTCACATAGGTGTTGTCTCCCGCCGGCTTGCTGAACTTCTTCCCTACCGACTGAAATCTCCAACACACCTCCAGCAACGAACTCGCCGTCTGAAAATACTTTTTGGAACGCAGACGTAGCGTTCAACGGCTGCTTGTGGTTCAACATCGCTCCCGTTTGAGCAATCACTCCACAGGCGAGAACGTCCGGCTAACTTTTCCCCCATAAGCCAGCTGGACTTTTCCGACCCATACCCTTCTCCATCTTTTGTTTGATATCATAATCGAATGACCATAGCATCCTGCTCGGTCTCGGTCTCGGTCTCGGTCTCGGTCTCGGTCTCCGCATCCCATCCTTCATCTGGATTCCTCAACCCAAACCTCCGCCCGCTTCGGGTTGTTCCGCTCGTTCCTGCTACTTTAAAGGCTTGGTCGTCCCGGCGTCGTGGATGATTCTTACTTAGAGAGTTCGGGCTTTTCCTCCGGTATCCGCACGATTTCTGAAACGATGGGCACTGGAGCTTCGCTAGCTCGTGGACGACGTGCTCTCCTCGTCACCATTGGAGAGGTGTCGTTGTCGTTTCCCTCGCCGAAGAGCAGTATCGTCGTCATGAGATTCTATGGTCGGTTCAAGGTCGTGGATAAGCAACCAAGTGCGTCGACGAGCAAAAACCACCTGAGCAGAGACTTACTGTGGTTCAAAAAGTTCCGTTTCGCCTTCTTCGGCTGAGTGTCAGGATCTATCTGCCTCGACGGTTCCCGCTTTCGTTGACCCTTCTCCTTTTCCGTCTCCTTCTCCTTCACCAGCCTGGCCCGTTTGCTTCTTGGACTCTCCGACGGCTCTCGTTCCTCGGCCTCCCTCCTCTTGCTGCGGCTCGTCACCGTAGCCTCCATCGACGTCAAACTGACCATCGGGCATCGGGAAGCAGGCAGATCATCATCGTCGTTTCTTCCGATCCCGGATTCCGCCATCTCCTCGTCCGACGGGGGGTTTCGACAAGGTTTTCGAGGGGCTTTGTCGTTCGCTTTCGACCGGAGTGTTCTGGAATTGGATCTTGCTCCGGTCCATCCCGCCGTGATTATCATCGCCATTATAATCCAAAGTCGTCGTTCCCGCTGTAGTCGTCGTCCCGACCTGCGTGACTCTCTGCCGCCTGGTTCCGATCGACCGCCGAGGCCATGCTCATGTTGCCAATTCCCGTTCCCATCTTGCGCGTCCGTATCGTCATCTTCGTCTTCTGTGATGGTCCATAGAGTAGCGGACTGCTTTCCTTTCGCGGTGGACTTGGCGAGAGCGTTGACATTACGAGAATGAAGCGGTTGTTTGTTGAGTTGAGCGAGGCCTGGTCGCGGTGGTGGTTGGGCGGCCGTTACTGTTCCTGCTACTGCTAACAGCTTTGCTGGAGGTTGGTCGAGAGTTTTCCTTTTGGGAGACGGTTCTGAGATGGGTAGTCAACTGCGGACGTGGGCTGGCTTGCGGGACGGTGCTGCCCGCTTGATGAAGTCGTAGGTTGGAACAGATGGTGACGAGCATAGGTCAGCAAAGACGGTGTTGTGAGGAATAGAGGTACATACGTGATGTTCGACTTTGCGAGGATTTCTCCGGTGCTGTCGGTTTAGCACGAATCCAAGTCGTCAGTCCAGATTATAACGCAGAGACGGCGGAGACGGGACTGACGACGGCCCAGTACCAAATTATGCTTATATCCTTATCGTAGTCGATGGTCCTTCGCGCATTCTTGCATTCGTGGTAGATTTGTTCGGCTGAGTCTTGGATATTCGGGTTTGAAGGGAATCGAACGAGGCAGGTTCAGGAAGACGCCGTCATTCAGGCACGCTCCAAAGTCGTCCAAACGTATCAAACCTTTTGCCAGAGCGGACGCCTGGAAGGACGGACGAACGGACAGGCAGACAGGTTCCCGTCTGAAAAGGAGAGCGATAATCGAAAGCACTTTCCCCAGGAGTCCGCCGGTTTTTCCAAATATATAAGGGGTAGCGGTTTTCACCCTCCTGGGATTACGTGGGCTGATGGGGTATCCAGCGACGCTAACTGTCGAATCAAAAATTACATCGAAAAATTCTAGTAGGCTGGCGAGCCAATTATATATAGTAGGAGTCGTGTGATGCTATGTACAATCCTCTATAACAGAAATCAAAGGTAGTAAGGGGGGCTGTCGAGGCTGAGCTCTTAAGGGTCCGAAACCTCGCTATGACGAGGAGTGGAGTTATTGGGTGCTGCAGTTCGGTTGGAATGCTCGATCGTTGTTGTTGCTTTGAATGTCGTCGGCACTGTTGCCGTACACGGAGGGAGAGGGAAAGGTCGAATTCCTTGCTGAAGTGACTACGTCATCAATACCATTTCCGGAAGTTCCGTTCTCCAGCCTGCGGAACCCTGACCTTCCCGTCCGTTCGTCCTCGTATCCATTCCCAAAAAGTGGATAGTTCTCCCCATCAACGGCGCTCGCACCGATCCCACTTCTCTTTACGCAATTGCTAGACGTCATTTCTCCCGGGTCTCTCCTTTCAACTCTTCGTGTAAGCGAAAACCACCACAAGATAACACCTATCATGCTGCGAGGTTAGTCACCACTCCTGATCTTCAGCCCAAATTCCACGCCCTGAGGATCGCTAGCCTTTTGGGCCTTGAGAAGGGAACTCCATAGCGTCCCTCTTCTCTTGGCCCTTCCTACTGTCTCTCATTGGTCGCTGCGGCCGTCCGTTCGGGAAGAACTCCGGACCGTTCAGTTGCCGTCTGTTACCGTGAGCTTCAAGTTCGTTTTTCCCTCTCACTTATTACATTGCACTCATTTGTTTCGCATGATCTGCTTAGGAGAATAGAGGCAAAACTAAGGAGAACGCGTTTTCCAGGCGCAGTTTTTCCTTGGCTTGCCGATCGGGGTTCAAGTGCCCCTGCTCACCCTTGCACGGCCCCAGTATCACCGCGCAAGCGGCATGGACAGTTAATTGATCGAGTGTATTCAACGTCCCGACAATAGCCTTCGCTCGAACCGCGGAAGAGTTTTCGGCAACTGCGTTCACTTCACTCGGCAATGCGGGTATGCCCTGTCAACCTGTGATGACCGACTGGTTACCCGAAATAGCAATATGTGCGCTCATGCCACCAACGAGAACCGGATGACACCGCGCTACCCCGTCCCGTCTATTCTCCGTTCGCTGTGGACTTCAAGCGTATAAATCCAACTTCAATCCAAACCCTCTTCCAGCTCCTCATCGGTTCCAACTCGTCTTACAGGCCTACCCCACTCCCCTCACTTCAAAATCCCTCTCTACACCCTTCGAACAACCATGTTCAAGTCCACTGCTCTCCTTGCCCTCGCTGGTCTCCTCTCCGGCTCTCGGCCCAACAGGTCGGCATCAACACCGCTGAGGTCCACCCCGCTCTCACCTGGTACAAGTGCACCACCGCTGGCGGCTGCGTCGCTCAAGCCGGTAAAGTCGTGCTCGATGCCAACTGGCGCTGGCTCCACAACGTTGGTGGCTCCACCAACTGCTACACCGGCAACACCTGGAACACTTCCCTCTGCCCCGACGCCGCTACTTGCACGACCAACTGCGCTCTCGACGGTGCTGATTACTCTGGCACTTATGGTGTCTCCACCTCCGGCAACGCCTTGACCCTCAAGTTCGTCCAGCCCAAAGCAACGGAAAGAACGTCGGCTCTCGTCTCTACCTTATGAGCGACGACTCGACCTACAATATCTTCAAGGTCATGACCCAGGAATTCTCCTTCGACGTCGACGTTTCTCAGCTTCCTTGCGGTCTCAACGGTGCCCTCTACTTCTCCGAGATGGACGCCGATGGTGGCTTGTCCAAGTACCCCACCAACAAGGCTGGTGCCAAGTACGGAACTGGCTACTGCGACTCTCAGTGCCCTCGTGACTTGAAGTTCATCTCAGGTCAGGTACGTTGACACCTTTCAGCGCTTCTTATTTTACCATATCGTCTGATTATTATCTCTTCTTGATTAGGCCAACAACGTCGGCTGGGTTGGAACCTCCACCAACTCCGGTACCGGTAACTACGGCTCCTGCTGCAACGAGATGGACATCTGGGAGGCCAACACCATCTCCGCTGCCTACACTCCTCATCCTTGCGACCCCGTTGGTCCTTACAAGTGCACTGGCGACGAGTGCGGTTCCCCAAGCCGCTACAGCGGTGTCTGCGATCCCGATGGTTGCGACTTCAACTCCTACCGCCAGGGCGACCACGACTTCTACGGTCCCGGCAAGACCGTCGACACCACCAAAAAGTTCACCGTCGTGACCCAGTTCATCACCGACAGCGGCACCGCCACCGGCAACCTCTCCGAGATCCGCCGTCTGTACGTCCAAAACGGCGTCGTCATCGCCAACTCTGTCAACAAGATCGCTGGTATCCCCGCTGTCAACTCGATCACTGAGGCTTACTGCGATGCTCAAAAGTCCGTCTTCGGCGATACCACTTCATTCCAGAACCACAGTGGCTTGACCGGCATGGGCAAGTCCCTCGCTCGTGGTGGTGTTCTCGTCCTCTCCGTCTGGGACAACTACGCAGTCAACATGCTCTGGCTCGACTCGACTTACCCCACCGACTGCACCAAGGACGGATGCTTCCGTGGCACTTGCGCCATCACCTCTGGTGTTCCTTCCGACGTCGAGTCCTCCGCTGCCAACGCCTCCGTCGTCTACTCCAACATCCGTGTTGGTGACATCGGATCGACTTACTCCGGCACCACTTCTTCCACCACCACGACCACCACGACTACCACCAGTGCTAACGGTGCTACTCAAACTCAGTATGGTCAATGCGGTGGCCTGTACTACACGTGAGTGTCACC
>WSUB01000448.1:0-10075 GCA_019633425.1 Tulasnella sp. 424 | reverse complement strand
ATACCTAGACCACAAAATGGCCCAGTGGCCTGCGGCCATTGACCAGGTTCTGGCTCAGAATCTATCCACATGGACTCGTCATTCCGGTCTGAGGATCCCAGAATCGAATCGTCTCGTCGTCCGATCCAGATGCCAGACGCCTGCCATCGGGTGTGAAGCAGACGGACGTAACTGAGCTGCTGTGACCCGTGAGTGGTTCACCGATCGCTGTTCCGGTCTGAGGATCCCAGAGTTGAATGGTGTTGTCACCGGATCCACATGCTAGAAGCTTGCCATCCGGCGAAAATGCCACTGCGTTCACCTTGCCACCGATCGATCGAGTCCAGAGGTTCGATGGCCAAGCTGAAGTCTGGTGGCCCTGAAGAGTTCGAACCTTCGCGTGTTTTCCGTACAGGTTCCATAGTTCCGTCTCTACAGGACAATGAGGAAGTGCTGAAGCGTAAATATGGAGAGGTCCGAATGAAATCGGCTCCGAGAACATGGTGATGAAACGCTGGACATCATTCCACAATGTCGCGAGTGAACTGAACTCGAATCCTTCAACAGGGCATTGCTACGAGTTCCAATTAGTTACCTGGCTGCTTCAAGACATTGAACTTCCATTCTCTACTCACCGAACACCATTGATATACACGCCCTGCCATTCGCATCGCATCCGTCGTAGCTCCGACTAGGCTCATAACCTCGAGCCAGCCCATGACCTTCTCCGTGCCGAATAATTTGAAATCGGCTTCTATGGCACTGGCATTAGTGTCTGAGCTCGACCACTTGATTCCCTCTGTTAGATGAGTGGACCACGACCGGCAGCAATACACGACGGCTTTGGACACCTCCCGTTCCGCAATGTCCTGAGACTCCGAGCCCGGTTTTGAAAGGTCAGACAGGTTACAGATGTTTTCCTTGAGATGGCCGACCATAGTCCTAAGACACAAGCTTGCTAACTGCCGATGATACTGAATGATGTTGATGTAGTAAGGTTGCGGCTTGCATCGATAGTCGCTGACCAGAAGATCGTGGATAGAGGTGTGCATCAGGCGGATTGGTTCGTTGGGCGATGTTGGGATGAACAACAGGGAATTGAGGTCGCCGAGAATGTCCCTGCGGAGGAACAGGAGGACCTCCGCCCGGTCCATCTCCTCGAAGATATTATTTGCACGGTACAGATCGGCAATAACATCGAGGGAGATTGAAATTGGTGCTACTACGAGGGTTCCTAATACTCGATGCAATAGATCCCCTCGTTCTCGATCTAGCTTGAGGCCATCAAAGGCCTTTGAAAGGATCTGGTGGTACAAGTCATCGAGTCCGCTCCACTTCGAAGGACTCTTCAGTAGTCCCCGCAATCGACTCACGGGCGACCCGCTCCGTATATACGTGATTGCTGTGCGGGCCCACTGGAATAGACCTTGGGACATCTCCACCAGCCGACTGACGTCGTCGGATGATGGCCAGGGCTCCGGAACCTCGGGGTCAGAGTCCCGGATTTGCCTACAGGCTTGTCGAATGAATCGCTCTAAGTCTACGGACACATCAGCAGCTGTGTCCAGGTCCTCTATTCGCCAGTGCTTGGGCTCGAGAGCACGAAGGAGATGAGACTCCGGACGAGATGTGAGGAGGAATTTGACGTTGGTAGGGAATGACGAAGAGTGTCGATCAATTAGTCGCACAAAGTCAGCAGCGTCCTTTGGGTCATCGCATTCATCGAGGGCGTCAACTGCAATGAGAATGGGGTGGCGTTGATTGCCGAGCTTCGTCAGGGAAGTCACAAGCAGCGTCCTGAACTGCTCTTCGAGGCGTTTGAATGCGATGTCCTCGTTCTCCTGCACAGTCTCGAGCACCGTATCTCTGACTTCTGGAACCAAGCTGGTTGCAAGCTGTCTTGCAACGGCGCAGACAACACGCGTATTTGGTGTGTTTTGGCCCCGACGGAAGTGGAAGATAGCGCAAGAGGCCCGGCAATTCCAGTTGTGAACCACCGTCGAAGCGATGGTTGACTTCCCCCGACCCGCCATCCCGCGAATCCACAGCACCCGGTCGTCAGCCGACGAATCCCGTATCCAGCTATCAATCCGCTTCAATATCCCCACTCTGGTTCCTGGAAAGCAAGTAATATCTTCGACGGCATTTCCTCGTGCTCCATAGCTTCCATCGCCAAGTCGGTCCAGGAGGCGACGCTTCTCTTGTTTCACCTCATTATGTTCTGAGTAACAGGGTCAGAAACGTACGGTGTCGTGGAGTTAATGGAACTGACTAAGTTCCATTACGATATTGCGAGTGTCGAGGCCAACTAGGAGCTGGTCCCAAGCAAGTTTAGCCAATCATTACCTGGTCAAGATTTGGCGCTTTACGTACTTGCATTTCTTCTAGTGCAGTCTGAATCATTCCTTGATAGCCTTTAAACGCTTCTGCATGGTCACGAGAGTGAAAAGCCTTCTCGAAGCGACCCAACGACTTCCATCCTTTTACTTGATCGTGCACGTGCCGGAGTCCTCTGGTCAAAAGTCTTAGTACGCGCTTCCAAATAAGTGATAGTCACGTACGTCTGTAAGTCGTCTAGATGGTCCACGATACCTTCCACGTCATTCTCGTTCTGCTTCTTTGTAAACTTTGAGAGAAGCGTAGACAGTTTGGCGGTCTGTGATCCCAAGTCGTTTGCCAAATCGCCGTTGCTGTCCATAGTCTGAGACGACATCGTCAGGACGAAACACAGAGCGTGAAATACAACTCTGGCCTACCTGAATTGCTTCTACAAATGCCAATCCCACTTTAGCCGCGGCTGCGACAAAGTTCCCCACGACAGGAATGGACCCAGATGCAATTTCTACGCCTTTAAACGTCTTTCTGGCAATAGTGAGAGCTTCTACACGGATCTTATTTCGAGATTCCGTGTCCTCGTGGACGGAGGATGGTGACTGTTCCGTCGGAGATGCACCGCGAGTCGAATTGGTGAACCCAGTACCTTGGTCGGCGGGCGTTGCTTGAGCGTTGAAAGGCGCTGCAGGCGCTTGCCCACCGCTTGCCATAGTCGCTTGAGCCTGTGGTCCGGGAAGTGCTTTAGAGGCCGCGAGACCCTGCTCTGAATAAACAGGACATGATTTCTCTAGCTGAAGGACTCGAACCCGACCCTACTCACCCTTTTTCTGTTCGTTCTCCAAGCCCTCCTTCAAGAAGACGCATGAGACAGAGCGAGCCCGGAGATGAAGCTCGTCCACGTACATTGAAAGACGCCACGATTTTGGTTACATCGTCTTGGCAGGTTTGGAAAAGTAAAGTGCACTTGCTTGGGCGGTTAGACCCAAATGATTTGATACGCTCGAGGATTTTCCATCTCCGCATCCCCGACCTGGATGACGCGTCTTTTAATCGCGAATGGACGTCGTCCAGGGTTCTGATAGAGAAACGTTACAACGACCTGACTGCTTTGCAAAGCAGGGAACGCACCGTATATATTGTTCGATGAGGTCCCGGAGCTCTGAAGAAATGTTGGTTGTGCTGTTGGGAATATCTGGTGAAGACTTGACGGTGCTTAGCAAGCCCTTCGCGGCCTCTTTCGAATCCGATGGCCACTCGGTACCCTAGATTAAGGTCAGTTACTGCCAACCATACATGCACGAAGCAGACTTACGTTGAGGATTGATTCTATCGTTCTTTGCAAGGATTCAATCCTCTCGCTAGGTCTTGGGTCTCGGGCGCTATTCATCGCAGTCCTAGGCAGTGGACTAGAAGTCCCTGGTGGCTTTGCGGCCGGCTGCCTGTCGTTCACTGTCGATCCATCGCTCGTAGCCATGTTTGAAAATCTGGAAAGGTTGAAACGGTACTGGACTAGCAGTGGTGCGAGTGGTTGTGGTGAAGAGCGATTGACTGTGGTCGCCGCGCTGCGAACCACGAGGCCGACACAGCCTCATCGGAAACGTGCGCTTCGATTCGGAAATTTCCGCCGAGGTGGTTCAAGCGAGGGTGACATCAATCGTAAGCGTAGAAACGCTGGACTTGGAATTACCCTCATCTCTCGTGAGGAACGCGATTATAGTTATAACGTGGAGTGGTATCATAGGACGTGCTTCGAGGGACGGTTGACGACCGTTCTGAGCTCTTCAGCAGGACGCGGCTCATCCACCTCGAGTTACCGGACTAGCGCGATGACTGGTTCGTAGACGGAGGTTTCAGTTTTTGCTTGAGGCACGAAACGCGTTTTGCACCTCTCTTTATTGGAGGCATCCGTGCTCGTAAATATGGAAGCTGTTACTGTAACTACATGAACTCCTTCCGGCTCTCCCATTTCCACCTCACGTCGTTTAGTCCCGAATAGCCAAGAGCCTCCGTGTTGAGCCGATTCCCGAAAAGATTACGGCCTCTTGTTTCGTTTCATACCGAGTTACCATGATTCTCGGATCAATCGCTCTCCTAGGAAGACTAGCTTGCAGATTCGGAGGCAGTCGTTGTTTGACGATCGTCGTGTCGACTGAAGGTCGCCAACGCAAAACGTTGTGCGGCACACACTTGGACGCCTGAAGACGTTGGAATAACCGCACACCTCTAGTATGGGGTAGAATGCACTACCTCAAGTCAAAAGCATTTTTCTGCAACGGAAGTAGTAGCTACTGTATAGCCCCATCGCCTGCCCTGTTTCTCCCAGTCAATCGACGGCCTCCGGACCAAAATTCCTCGAAGCAGAGTTGCGGGCGAAATGAGGTACGAGCTTGGAGCCGTGGCGTTGGACCTAGTCAGTGGACCCTGATCGCGAAAAGGATTCGAATGACGCAGGCGGGGAGGGAGGGCGGAGGGATGTGGGGTGACTGCTGATAATTGTGTGTATGGGTGGGGAGGATGGTAGTAAATCGAATCGTAGGACGGTGCTGAGCGAATCGTTTTGGTTGCCGGTCCATATTACAGCTGTTTGCGATTTGGTTGGCACAAACACAAGCTTAGGTAATTTTCGACGGTTTTCTCAACCGGACGTGCGCGACGCATATCTCGCTCATTTCACCACAGATTACCCTGAGATTTGACATGCACGACTAAAGACTCCATATGCAGATGCCCAAACTTGATTTTTGGGTGCAACTTTGCTGTGGAGAATTTCGCAGAGTTTTTCTTGGTTGAGCACTGCGAGACGAAATACTGCTAATGTATAGATCAAATAGCATATATTTATAGACTTATGACATGTTTAATTGTGCATTGAGACGTTGGTTCAAGTAGGAGAAGGGCGAGAGGCTTTGAAGGCCAGCTCGTGAATGAGGGGGAAGTATGAGGAGGTTGTACGGGTCGGTCCCAATTTAAATATTCCCCGTCACCAATGAAAATACGCCTACATTTCCCAGTTTAGCAGCCTAGAGTCTTCCGGAAGCCTGTCCTGGAGATGGCAATAGGCATAGCACAACAGGAACGCCCCAAATGGGGGTGCTATGGCTCGCGGATTTGCGGATAAGGGGGAGAGCGGCGCTTTCTTTTGCAACGGTGATTCAGTACACAAAAACGGTGCGAGCATTTGCATACTTACTCTTGGAAGCTGTCTACCAACTTTGAAGGTTGCAGCCCCAGTAGTTGTGGAGAAATCGATCCCCGATGTCGGGAGGACAAGAGCGTCGAAAATTACATAAGATTTTGTTTGTGCCAACCAAATCGCAAACAGCTGTAAAACTATGTAAAAGTATGGCACATATACTGTCCGGAAATTCCCCCGCACACACACACCCCCCCAACACGAACACACACACACACAACCATTTCCCCGCACACACACCTTACCTCGAGAGTGTTTCTGACATAGACAGGGCAGCTTCTTTGAAGGGGGGAAACTCAGGATTGGGTGGATCGGCTTTGCATAGGCCAGCTAACAGTCGCTTGGGGTAATCCAGGCCATGTAGCAGCCTGTAAATCTTTCTAGACTGTAATACATGTGTGTGTATGCGAACGATACGGAAGGGTTTCATGGGGAGACACCATTAGAGAAACCGGTTGACAAAAGGAGGGGTTTACAGGGGCACAGGTCGCCCATTTCAAAATCTGACCGAAGTTTGCCAGAGCGTATCCCCAACCTCAACATGCCAATCCAATCGCAGATACAGAACGAAGATATGGAAGGTATCAATCAGTTCTTTCGGCATTGTCAAATGGTCACCAGAGAGGCGCGGCTGATCCGAGACTCACTCCCAAATGTTGACATCCCAGCTGCTCGGCGAAGCGTCACCCTCCTTCCAGCAATCACCACCGCGCTTGACTCTCTCGACGATCCTTGGCTAGACCCCAAAGACATTCGCTCAGCTCAGCAAGAAGTCTTAGAGAACCTGATACCACTAGAGCAGTTCCTGTCAGCGGACAGTCCACCACACGGTGACGATTCCTGTATAGCGGGAATCGAGGCCGTCCACCCTTAGATATTGACCTTGAAGCGGCCCAAGAGCTCCATGATTTAGGAAACTCATGGGACAGTGTTGCTCAAGCCCTAGGGACCGCTCGGAGCGTTCGGATGGATCATATGAAGAAAGCTGGTCGGCTGAGCGAGCGACCCGCTTTCGCCGACATCACGGACGACGAACTGGACGATGTGGTTGCGGAGATCATCTTGGAGCATCCGTTCATTGGTTGAGCTATTGTTTATGGGCATCTTGAGAGTCAGGGGATTCATGTCCCTCGAAGACGGGTCACAGAGTGCCTCCAGCGCATTGATAGCGTTGGGGTTCTTGTCCGGTAAAGAAAATTCACGTTACTACTTGTCAACCTTAATAACTAATCCACTCTGTCCTCTTCAGGTGGGCTGGTATAATTAAGCGCCCGGTCTACAAGGTTCGCGGCGCAAATGCCTTATGGCATCATGACGGGGATGAGAAGCTACGTCCTTGGGGCTTCTACGTTCATGGATGCGTCGACAGCTTTTCCCGCCTCATCATCTACCTTGTTTGCTGTAGCAACAAACGTGCAGCAACCGTAGAAAGACTGTTCCTGGAGGGTGTGGATACGTTTGGCTGGCCAAGCAGGGTGAGAGGGGACTATGGGACGGAAAATAATGGAGGTGAATGAAGAATGCATGAGCATCGGGGTTGCGCTCACAACGCCTACCTACAAGGCCGGTTCGCTTGTCAGTTTTATCTAACTCACTGCAGTACACTCAAGCATTTGTTCCTTTTGCAGGTCAATCCAGAATATCCGTAATGAACGACTCTGGCGCGATGTTCAAAAAGACACTCTCGAGGCATTCCGGCGGATTTTTATTTCACTCGAGGAACAGGAGCTTCTTGATATGGGCGATTTTGTTCAGTGATCCGCGCTTTTTTTTGGTTTTTCATCACCGTGTCCAGTCAGGGTGGGCTCGAGTGGTGTGTGTGTGGGGGGAGGACGTGTGTGTGTGTGTGTGTGTCGGATTTTACGGACGGAATATAGCCCATATAAAAGACTGCATTCATCTGGGGGTGTTGCACAACACTTGAGGTTAAATAATCAGCTGGGCATGAAGCGGTGAGGTTGGACACTCGGAGCTCTTTCTTTCCACTTCTTGGTGAAGACGAGAGATGAGCTGGAGACCAAAGGCTTGTCCCCGAGCTTGTCGCGCAGGATCCCCGACTTATCCTTTTCCTTTAGGTTTCATCCTCCTCCCGTAAGAGTTTACACCGGGGCTGAGGGACCAGAACCTATAATTGAGGTGGTGGAGTGACCTTGGCGAGCAACGTAAAAAGACGCTGTTGAGATGCGGGTGGGTGAAAGTCCGAAGAAGTGGAATTGGCAAAGTCCAGCAAACTTGGACAACCAACAGGAGCTTAAACCCCAAGCCCCTCGCTTGTCTCTCCTCCTCTTGACAAAGATGCCGTAAGTGTAGTGCACTAGTGCGAGCAACGTCCTCGGGTGCGAGGTGCTGATGGGCTGTCCACAGTGTTCAGTCCTGGCTTGGGTGTTGACGCGTTACAAACTCCGCCAAGCAGGAGACTTTTCTCATCCCTTCACCTCAAGGCTAAGCTGCGACAAGTCGAGCCAGAGACAGTGAGTTTATAATCCACTCGTACCACACTCTACACACCACCCACGCAGATCTATGCCTCACTCCCTGACCGATAGCATTCACCAGTTTAAATATGGACCGACGAGGAATCCGCTCTGATCGGTCCGCTAGCCCCAACTCGCTACATCCTCAACATCTTCAGCTCACCTACCAATGAGTATTATGCCCTCGTTTGAGCAGAGTGGGTCAGCAAGTTCAATCTCAACCCCTCAAAGCACGCTCTTTACCGACTCACCTCCCTACCTGACGCCTTCGACCCCTTCCAGAGTTCACGACCGGTTCAAAGACACCAGTCCCCCATCAAGCAACCAACTACTTCCAGCCTGCAACGTCTAGGAATTGATTGCTAGCTACTTTAGCCCGGGATACTCGACACTCTGGACAGCCCGACGTGCGTATACCATTCAGTGAAGATGCGTCTTCACATCCTCAGCTCCCTCCCTCCTTGCGTTCAGGATCAGCTCGCGTAGCCCACAGCTCCTCCCTAACAATCACCTCTCCCTTCTATCAGCCTGCAACTCGGTCTTCAAAGAACTTTGGCGCGAGGACCGTCGAGGACATCAGGATTACCGGCATGGGCAATATCAAGCATCCATGGGCGGCGGGAAGGGGCGGACGACGCCTCGGTTGGTTGGACACGCATAGCGGCGGGCTGCCCCAATCCATCAGACGGAGAAATTTGCATGGAAAGCTCCAAATTGTTGTACGTTCCAACCTTTACCTTGAGCGGATTCCCGAGTAGTCGTGCGATGTGCTTACGCTAGACTCCTCTCGTTCCACATTTGCTAGAAACTGCTCGTCACCTCAACTTATGGTACCACGGACGTCCTCAGCAACTTCGGCTTTCCTCAACAACCTCCATCGAAATACCCATGCTTCAGCATCCTCCGCTTTCCCGAAAACATTGGCACTTCACCTGCAATTCGTCTACCGGCCCTTGCATTTGAACGTCGTTTCCCTCTCTGTCGGCTAGCTAAGGATCCCCCGGGACCCTTTACCTAAGCTCACAAAACATATCAGGGGTCACTTTGGAGGCTTAGTGCATGCGATTCGATGCACGTTCTCAGACTCCGATACTCGGTTGACAGGAAGCGAGTTGACTTGCTATTCTGGCGGAGGGGATTCGCTGGGACGACGGGACTTCAACCTCAGACGAAACTCCAGTGGAGAGGCGGAAGAGTGGGAGGATATACAGTAGCTACCTTGTTCAGGGTCGGAGGCAGCGATCTTCTGGCAACGGGAGAGGAGCGGTTGGAACGAACGACTAGGTGTTCCTCGTCAAGGATTTGGAGGGTAATCTCCTCAACACACCCGCAACTACGGATTAGGAGACATGACTGCATTCGGGGGATTCATTTACGGTCGCCAGAGTATCTCCTCTCTCCGCAACTTCCTGATTTCGTGACTTGCATCTCCTCCAGCGTAGTTTGAATCATTCCCTGACAACCCTTTAATTCCTCCATACGGTCATGCGAGTGAAAGGCTTTGTCGAAGCGACCCAAGGATTTCCATTCTTTTACTTTGGCGTGCATTTGCCGGAGCTCTCTGTTCAAATTCTTAGTACACTCGATCAAACGACGCGATAGTAACGTACGTTTGCAAGTCATCGATATGGTTCACTATTCCCGCCCCATGATCCTCATTCGATTCTTCGTAATCCTTGCAAGAGGTGAAGACAATCTAGTCGTTTGTGATCCCAAATCCTTTGCCAGGTCGTCATTCCTATCCATAGTCTAAGATACCTTCGTCAGGACCAATTACATATCTACATGTCACACAGCTTGACATACCTGAATCGATTCCACGAACGCCAATCCCACTTTGGCAGCGGCTGCGACAAAGTTCCCTACAACAGGAATGGACCCAGATGCGATTTCTACCCCTTTGAACGTCTTTCTGGCAATGGTAAGAGCTTCCGCGCGGATCTGACTTCGAGATTCCATGTCCTCGCCGGAGGACGGCGGACGTTGAATCGGGGATGCACCCGAAGTTGAATTGGTGAACGAAACCGCTTGTTCGGCGGTTGTTGTCTGGACGTTGAAAATTGCTGGACCCGTTTCCCCGGTGCTTGCCAGAGTC
>WSUB01000447.1:0-10088 GCA_019633425.1 Tulasnella sp. 424 | reverse complement strand
TTCAGACGTCGAAGAAATCCCGCAGAAGCAGTTTTCAACGCAAGCAGAGGGACCTTCACTCACACCGCTGTCGGATGTGGATGGTGCAGCTCTTTCTGACTAGCGTACCTAGGACGGCACCTTCATATCACCTTGGGTCGCATAAGAGAAATCCTGATCTTTTCTTCTATTCTAGCATTTAGATACCCATTTTATTATTTACTGCCTCGCCAAGTCCGCTCCTTGTTTACCTTAATAGCCTTGTATTTTAGTCTATCCCTCCTCTCCCTTTTTCCTATGCAAACACATTACTATTTATATTCACATGGATATCCGAGAGGTTCAATAGCACCATGGGTGTTGTCGTGGGGCGAGCGAACTGCGGGCAGTGAAATCGAAAGTCGAACTCGCGCGTTTCTTCCACGACCCTCCCGGCTTCCGCACACCGAGGCCCTCAAACCCTTAATTTTACATTTTCGCCGTCACGTCCTTCACCTCCCCAACCGTTTCATATTCCTCTCCTCGTCCGCTTTTCCCTCTCGCCCCTCCCATCGCCGGCTTTCGCTTACTCTCATTTACCGCTTCTGCCCGTCTATCGCTCGTTTTCCGATCCAAATACGAACTCTCATCACCAGCTCAGGGGTTTGTGTAGCTTAGCGATGGTGCTTTTGTAGAGAGGCGTTCCATGACTTTTTGAGCAACTTGAAACGTGCAGTCAAGCGTGGAGGATTGGAGTGATGGTGTCGTATCCAGCACGTCGTCCCCAAACGCAAGCTTCGTGGCTTCATCCCACCCACCCATGTCAAGATCAACGGGATGTGTAAATGATCGCCCTTCGCGCTTGATCTTTTCGCCACTTCGAGGGATCTTCACTGTCGTGCACGCCTGCGAACGAGCCATAATAAAGACAGTATGGCACCCGCCCGTATCCCTCAAGATTCAAGAACTAATATAGGGCAGAGTGGTTTGTTGGACTCTCGTAGATGTCAGAGTTGTCCACTCGTTCACTCGTATGTACACCCATTTTTCCGGGGAAGGCACCACGCAACCACAATTAATTTGGATTCTATTACAAGAAAGAGTGGTAAACCGTAAACTCAGCTCCCCATCAGGGCAAGCCTACAACTGTATACAAACGTTGGTGTTCGACGTACGCGTCAACGTCGCTATCTAACACGACGTGTAGCATCTTTCGAGTGCAACCAACGGCCTTCCACTTCGTCGAATACCAAGCCGTTTGGCCCCGTTACAAACAGCTTCGGTGGATCGAGCACACCACCTCGAGTAAAGAGGTCGCTTCTTTTATTCATCATAGCTTCAACAGCTACTCCCACATCATCCTCCGACCATGATCCTGCACTGTAATACTTAAATCGATAGCTAAGGTTCGCCAAATGGGGAGCTCTAGGGTTTGTAGAGCTTGGCGATGGCGCTTTGGTAGAGAGGAGGTCCATGACTTGTTGAGCGACTTCAAACGGGCAGTCGAGCGCGAAGGATCGGAGTAATGGTGTCGCATCCAGCACTTCGTCCCAAGGCGCGAACTTTGTGTCTTCGTCGCACCAACCCAGATCAAGATCAACGGGCAGGGTAAATGTGGCCAGGAGTTGTAGAATGTATCGGGGAATGTCATTCTTTGCTGCGCAATGGAGCTCCAGCCGTCCGGCCCCGATGCCCTCTGCTGTGATCCAAGCTTTTCCTCGGGAGACGTTTACTATCCAGGAAACGGAAGGACCTGCATTGCGGAGGGTAGAATACAGGGGCGCCTCCTCTGATTGACTTAGCAATGCACGCGGTCGCGTCACCAGTGCGTCGAAAATGGCGCGTCCACCGATGTCAATGGCTGGCACCGACGATGTGTTGGCATGGTAGTGTAAGTCGAATTCCTCCAACAGTGGTGCCCGAATTTGAGCCAATAGAGGTATTTCATTTCGTCTCTCTTCCGGGACCACGTTCGAGAACCGCAGACGTCGGAGCATTGGAAGGCTGATAATGGGAGGGTCAACGAGTGATGGAGGGCTTGTGCCATCATAAAGATTTTCAACCCCGAGCTCTATAAGCTGGGGGATGTATCTGAGGAGAGATTCGAGATCATACGAAGAGCGGTAATGCCTTGAATAAAGGTCGAGATGGAGGGTTTGTAGAAGGATCGGGGAGTTCGGAGTTGGGGAGGCGGAAAAGGAAGGCAGGATCGGCAAACGAGCCTCTTGCAGGTTTTGAAATTTTGTGAGGTCGAAGTTCCAAACTCCGCTCATTATCGGAGGTGTCCGATGAACTTTGAGGAATTGGAGACGCGGAAAAGAGCTCGTACATAACACTTGTAGCGCAACATACCCACGGTAGTTTCCGACGACGATGCTTGTCCACCTTCTTGCATGTCGTTGAAGGAGATCCTTAACCGCATCATCTTCCTCGATATCCGCGATAGTCGGCCATTGCAGGCTGAGTGGAAGGATCCCTGCCTTCCGAATCTGCAGCTCAATCCCGCCCATCGAAGAAGGCATGATATCGATGTGCGTCCAGAATTGTGGATCGGATTTGATGGTCTGCCACCATTGCCATGCTACTTGGGCCAACACTTGCAATGCCTCCGTCCTGGGAATTCGCTTTTCGTCGACGGACTTGATAAGTATAGCGGAAAGTAACTCCGACGGCAGCCGATGAATGGGAAGGAGGGCGTTGCGTTGCCGGTCTAAGAGCGCTGCCTCTGTTTGCGCGGCGAGCTGAAGAGCTTCGGCTGCGACCCGACGGTGCGAGGCGAGGAGATTGAAGTGAGTCATTTTGGACTCGATATCGTGACCGCTGATAATGGATCAGGGAGAATTTTCAGTTGTAGAGCAAAATTATCGAGTTGAAGGACTGTAAGACATACTCTCCATCACCAGCAGGCTCGCTATCTTCCATTGCTTTGAGAAGGAAGGCCAGTGCTTGGGCTACGGCTTCGGGCGCTGGGGGTACCGGACGAGGTGGTTCGATTGTCATCGATTGGGGTATGTAGATAGTGGGTAACTATATACAGCTGTTGGATCTCTTCAGCTTAGAGTGAGCAGTACCAGAGGATGGATAGAGTAATGTTTTTGTCAGGTGACGGATAAGGAAGGGAGGTGTTCAAAGTTACAGGCTCGCGAGCGGCGTCTTCAAGTTTCGGAGTTCACGCGGGAACTTGAACAAACTGACAGACGAGACCCCCAGCTTCCCTCCCGCTCACTCCCAACAATACAGACTACTTCCCGCTCATCAACACAAACTCTACATTCATTCGATAGCTGCTAAAGAAGTCTGGTGGATTGCAAAAAGTCCAAACAGAGCGCTTCACATGCTCCACACAAAGTGTGTTCTGGGGGAGAATGTTCGTCATGCGGGTTTGTGAACGAGCTAGCCGCGATATAGACGATACCGTGCCCGCCCGTATCCCTCCTCAAGTTTCGAGAACGGATATCGGGCACCTTATTTCGAAGTTAGTTTTCCGGAAGGGTTTGTTGAACTCTGGTAGGTGTCATCGTACACCCGTCCGCCCGTATATTCCGAGGAATACGTCACAAAGCCATAATTAAATTGATATCATTACAAGAAAGAGCGGTAAACCATCCATGTAAACTCCTCGCCAGGGAAAGTTTACTACCAACTTTTAGCATAGTACGATGCCACCCACTTGCCCTCCGCTTCATCGAACACGGCGCCATATGGCCCGGTAACAACCAGCCTCGGCGGATCGAGTACGCCCCCTTGAATGAAAAGGTTGCGTCTGCCCTCTAGCATTTTTCTAACAGCGTCTTCCGCATCGTCTGCTGACCATTCGTCTTCGCTGGACAAATCATGTTGAAAGCGAACTTTCTCCAAGAGTGGAGCTCTGGGATTTGTGGAGCTTGGCGATGGTGCTTTGGTAGAGAGGCGGTCCAAGACTTGCTGGGCGACTTCAACCGGGCAGGCAAGCGTGAAAGATCGGAGTAATGGTGTCGCATCCAGTACGCCGTCCCAAAACGCGAGCTTCGTGTCTTCGTCACACCGACCCAAGTCAAGATCAACGGGAAGTGTAAACTTGGCCAGGGGGCGGAGGATGTATCGGGGAATGTAATCCTTTCTTGGGCATTGGATGTCCAGTCGTCCTTTCCCGCTGCCCTTTGCGGTAATCGAAACCTCTCGGGCCAGGATTGTCCAGGAAGCGGAAGGACCCGCGTTTCGGAGGGTAGAGTACAGGGGTGCATCCTCTGATCGGTTCAACGACGCACGCGGCCGCGTCACTAGTGCGTTAAAAATAGTGCGCGCACCGATGTCAATGGCTCGGGCCCCTCTTTGGGCGTGGTAGCACAAGCCGAGTGTCTCCAACAGTGGTGCCCGAATTTGAGCTAATAAAGGTATTTTGTCTCCTCTCTCTCCGCAGACCACGTTCGAGAACCGCAGATGTCGGAGCATTGGGAGGTTGATGATGGGAGTGTTGACAGGCGATGGAGGGCTCGTGTCGTCATTAAGATCTTCCACCTCGAGCTCTATAAGCTGGGGGTTGTATCTGAGAACAGATTCGAGATCATACGAAGAGTGGGAACCATCGAAATTAAGGTTAAGATGGAGGGTTTGAAGAAGGAGTGGGTTGTTTGAAGTAGAGGAGACGGAAAAGTAAGGCACGATCGGCAAATGAGCCTCTCGTAGGCTTTGAAATTCGGCGACGTTGAACCTCCAAACTTCACTCTCTCTGGCGGATGTCCGATGAACTTGGAGGTATTCGAGACGCGGAAAGGTGTTCGTACATAACACTTGCAGCACAACATTCTCGGGGAAGCCTTGGAGGACCATGCTTGTCCACCTTGCTGCATGTCGTTGAAGAATGTCCTTCATCCCCCACGCGTTGGTTGGCCAAATTTAGGCGAAGAGGAAGGATTCCTGCCTTCCGAATCTGCAGCTCGGCGTTTTCGTTCGGAGGCGTGATATGTGTCCAGAATTGTGGGTCGGATTTGATGGTCTGCCACCATTGCCACGCCACTCGGGCCAACGATTGTAATGCCTTCGTCCTGTCAGGTTGGTTTTCGCGGATGGAGTTGATAAGTATAGCGGAGAGTAACTCCGACGGAAGCCGATGGATAGGAAGCAGGGCGTTTCGTCGCCGGCGGAAGAGCGCTGCCTCTGTTTGACCAGTGAACTGAAGAGCTTCGACTGCGACCTCACGGCGCCAGGCAAGGCGATCGAGGTGAGTTATTTTGGACTCGATATCTTGACCGCTGAGAATGGATCAGGGAGAATTTTCAGTTGTAGAGCAAAGATATCGAGTTCAGCGGCTGTAAGACATACTTCCCATCACCGGCAGGCTCGCTATCTTCCATTGCTGTGAGAAGGAGGGCCAGGGCTTGGGCTACCGCTTCGGGCGCTGGTGGTGCCGGACGAGATGGCCCACTTGTCATTGATTGGGATGTGTAGGTGATGGGCAAATGTAATGCTGTCGGGTCTCCTCAGCTTATAGTGAGCGATGATAGAGGGTCAAGTAGTGTCCTTGTCAGGTGACGGATAAGGAAAGTGAACTCACCTTGAAGGGGAGAGCGGTAATGTTGACGCGGTGGCGATATGTGAGAAACCGCGGACCACGCTCGGAATGCTTCCAAAGGCGAAACACGATGCGATCACAACTTTCTGTGTAGTCCGTGAGCAGGCGAAGGTCTCGCGTCCGGCGGTTCGCTGGGTGTACTTGGTTCGTATACTACATAAGCTGTGTCTTCTGCGTCCGAGTTAGGCTATTTCTATCCAGCATCTTACGAGCAAGTGATCGAGCTAGGACAAGTCATGAGAAATTAAGGCCCTTGGTGCACAAAAATCCACCCAGGAAATTGGATTCATGACATTGGGTGGATCCTTACGAGCGGGGACCCGAAGATAGCAGGCGTTGCTGAGTGTTTGCAGGCAGCCCAGCGTCGTATTTCTTCAGATTACAATCTCTCATTACCTGAATTTGATAGAGGATCGAGATTTTCTGTATCGAATAGGTGGCGAGCCTGAGCTCAGGCCTCACGTTTGCCGGTTGTCGCCGCCGAGACGCTCGTCCTTCGCCGGATCCCAGAGAAGCTGTTGTGTCATATCACTCAAAAATGCATTTATTTAGTATTACACATCCAGACGTGCTTGGGTGAAAGCCTCGCGTTTGGCGGCTATCGCCGCCCAGACCCTCGTCTTTCGCCGGAGACGAGATCACGCTATATATTGTTGCTGATGGTACGTAACAAGGCTCCTCAATGTTATTTTCCGACCGCCACCCGACAGTAGCGAGCATACTATCATGTGTCAGGAAGCAGATACCTCCGACCCGCAGAAACCATTTCAGACGGTACCACATAGAGACGCTTAGCGTTCATTGAAACAGGCTGACTACTGGGAGCTACGGCAATAAAGTGACGATAATCCAGGCAACCAAGCAGATGTACCGATGCCTCTTAATAGTCTATTATGCATTACTATATATATTGCCTAACAGGTATAAAATACCATAGTGTTATTTGTTGTGGAGCGAACGCCTCGGGGCTGAGAGGCCGCTGATTGGCCGCTCTGAGATATCACACCAACCGTGGAAGAGTAGAATCACGGGGACTCAAAAACTTGCAAGGTCGCTGGAGGAGCGACAAGGGGGGGGTTGCTCGCCGCTAAGGTGTAAATTAGACGATGAATCGCTCTTTACTACCCAGTCATTCCTTCAATCGCAAGAGGATGTCCAAGCGACCTCCCAACGAAGGCATCGAGTTCGCCGACCCGCTGCGCCGGTCTCCGAGACTCTCCTCCTTCGCTCTCCAGCTATTAAGAGACCGTGTGTAAGATCGATCATTCTACGGGTCTGAATTCAGCCATGATTGACAGATTAATTGAGGACTAGAAGAGGTTTGCCCAAATGCATCAAGGGTAGGTGTTAGTGAGGTGCATGTCATCGGCGAGAAGAGTGTCACCACGGATGCCAGATCACCGTGGTATATAAATAGACACACGTATATTAGTTCAGCTTTATATTTGATGCTGCTCAGAATGACTTGGGGAGTGTAACTACTGCTAATCTTGTCCGTTGGGCTCTCGGCTTTGTAAAGTCACACCAACCGTGGGACGTCGAAGTACCGGCGTCTTGAATGCAAGGTCGCTGGAGGAGCGACGAGGGGGTTGCTCGCCGCTATGGTGTAAGTTAGACGAAGAATCGCTCCTTACTATCCAATCATTCCTTCAATCACAAGAGGATGTCCAACTGACCCCCCCACGAAGGCATCGAGTTCGCCGACCGGCTCCGCCGGCCGCCGAGACTCTCCTCCTTCGCTCCCGAAGTCACAGACACTAGATCATTGTGACGCATGTATATTAACCAGAAATATATGTATTCTACTTTGCCTATAGGAGGCTGAGTGGCTTTGGGATTGTAAATACTGGTAATTACTCTCGCTGGGATCGTCGTTCTATAAAATCACGCCAACCGTGGGACGTAGATGCAGCGGCCTTTTGGATTTACGAGGCGGGTGGATAGGGGTTGACGAGCAACCCAATACCAGACGTGGATGAGGGTTGGCGAGCAACCTAACTTGCATCGCCGTCGTTCCAACGACAGAGGGTGGTTCGTTCGATGAATAGTCCGAGATTTATATTGGTGTAGTGAACATCACCCACAAGTATAATGATGGGGCGAAAGACGAGCGTCTCGGCGGCGACAGTGAGATCAGGTCACGCCCTTATATCGTAGTATCGTTTCGTAAGCTTCACTGGCTGCATTTCGATTGTATATAAAGATTGGGGAGCTTCTCTACTCCACGAGTACTAGTTTGCTTTGGTCAAACCTTTAGCTCATTGTCACAGGAGACTTTTTCCAACTCCCGCCCGTCTCGAAAAGCGGGCAGCCGCGGTTCTGTTTTGAAGCATCTATGTGGAAAGAGTGCATTGACGTTACTTTCAATCTAACACAAGTCTTCCGCCAAAAGGACCAAGGTAGGCCTTCTTCACTGTACTCCCGATTGTGCAACATCTGCTCATTCACGCTCCCGGGTCTCGTGGATATGTTAAACTGGATGAGGCTCGGAGACTTGAAGGAGAATGACACGCGGGAGTGGAGGAGGCTAACCCGTCCGTTGCCCGCTGACGATGGGATCGAGGCTACGGAGCTGTAGGTTTCCCGAGAGCTTCCTCTTTCTGCCTCTTGACTGACAGTGGATGGGGACGCATAGTTTCCCTCGGCTTGAAGACGTCGAACGTGCAAACAAAGCTCGGATGGCTCAACTACCCGGACAGATCAGGGTCTTCAGTGCCTCGGACGGAGGTCAGTTGGCCGACGCTCAGCAACGCGAGAAAGTCCTCGGCAACTTCATGGCTCCAACAAAGCTCGAGCTCAAGGTCGGCGCGCAGGTCATGCTGATCAAGAATACGGACGAGGACCTCGTCAACGGCTCGGTTGGGAGGGTGATCGGTTTCTGCGATCCTGCAGCGTATCGGGGTATCGATGAGCGACAGATGAAATCAAAAGGTTGGACGGTGTCTTTGATACGAACATCAAGGAAGGCCAGAAGGCGTATGAGAGAAAGCAGAGGATGATTGAGGAAGGGAGGATCGAAGAGTGTCCGGTGGTCAAGTTTAAAGTACCTGGAAGGAGGCCAAGTTACATGTGTGTGGGAAGGGACACATTTAAGATGGAGCTTCCAAACGGTGAAGTCCAAGTATCGAGGAGCCAGGTGCGTTCGACCTGGTCTCTCGCGCAGCCTCTAGCAATCAGCGGCCCTGACCGCTATTACTTCCGCCGAATACCATAGATACCTTTAATCCTGGCTTGGGCGATGTCGATTCACAAGTCTCAAGGACAGACACTAGAGAAGGTCAAAATCGACCTAGGGAGGATTTTCGAGAAGGGCCAGTCGTATGTTGCGTTATCCCGTGCTACCAGCATTGAGGGCTTGCAAGTCTTGAACTTCGACCCAAAAAAGGTGAGTTATAGGGCCAGAGTTACATACGCGGGATGAAGGCCTAACTAACACGATCGTCGAATCAGGTTCAAGCCCATCCCAAGGTCAGAGAATGGTACAAAACTCTACCGACACTGGCTACCATCCGAAACAAAGACGAAGATGACTTCTAAAGCTCTAAAGGGGTCTACTGTATCGTATCGTTAAGGGGCGCGGTCCCTAGTGTATTTTCTTTCGTTCCGGTACTTATTCTGTATATGATAATTATCCGTCATTGGTCACCCTCGCTCGCCACGGCAGCTAACCGAACGAAACGGTATCTAACATAATGGCGATATAGAAACTATTGGTACACGAGATCAAGGGGAAACGATTACAAGGATACCTTTCTTGAGGGAACCGAATACGTAGTAGAAATAAACCGCTCGATGAAACGAGGCTAACCCGGGCTTTGCGAATTACCAGAAAGCGCACCAGCCGGAGAAACACTGGCAAAGATTCTCCAGAGAGGTGGCCTGCGCGATGAGTGCGTCAACCTGGGCTGGAACTGACAAGGATCTCTGCGGTCTTGGATCTTTGGGATTGGCGAAATCATTGCCTAAGCATGGTCCGTGGTCAGTGACGAGAACCGACACCGCCTGGCTGTCTAAACGAACCGGTGAGTTTGTCACGAACGCGCCGTATGGCCTCAAGAGCTTTCTTGTTTCGCTGTTGGTTCAGCGCCGCAGGGTCATCGGCCCCTTCTGTAAAACAAGGCTGAGTACTTTCAATGTGGTGCGAAACTCAAGGAACCAACCATCGAAAATAACATTCTCGTTGACTCGTCTTCGTGGGGCAAGGCCGTGAGCAGCGGTCGTGGCTGGATCTTGATACGTTTCTGAAAGAGAAAAATCAGATGGGTTGCGCGCCGTGCTAACGAGACGACGCACGTTGTTGAGCGTCTCGGTCCTGCACCAAACGCCAACTTAAAAGTGGGTCCCAAATGAAGGTCTCGAGTACAGCCAACAAGGATTCGCTGTTTGCGCGGAGGACGGTCATGGAAATCTCGCAAGTATTCTTGAAACTGCCGTGAATGCCGCTGACCTAATGGAGGGGTTGAACTATTGCCCGTGGTGTCTTTCCAAGCCTGAGACTTACTTCCATCGCGTGCGTCAACATGCGTGTCAACCTAAATGGAATCTTTTCCGGGTATTTCTCTCGAGTCATTGCCACTTC
>WSUB01000446.1:0-10104 GCA_019633425.1 Tulasnella sp. 424 | reverse complement strand
AGTAGACAAGAGGCGGAATGAGGAACAAACCTCCTCATTCCATCGAGCTATTATAGTGCAAAGAGTGGAGGTAATGACTAACGAATGTGTAACGACATGAGGCGCTGACTGAGGGTACATGAGGCGCTGACTGAGGATACATGAGGCGTTGACTAAAGAGTGGAGGCGACACGTCAGCTAGCGAGTGGAGACGATGTGTCAGCTAAAGGGTGAAGATATGATACGATACAAGGACGGGATGATAAGATATGATGTGAGGACGGGGTCATCACAAAGGTAGTGGAACTGGTTGTACGGTTGGCCGTTGGGTTTGAAGCGGTCGTGTTGGCAGTATATGCAGGTGGCGAGGGGAGTGTAGGGTCCAGAAAAACACATGCACGAGTTCTTGCAACAATCGAAGAGGGTGGGTTCGATTCCGCAGAGATCGTACATTTTGTGACGTAAAGTTTTGAGTGACGGGAGTTCGAGATTGCTGAATGTCGCGCGAAATTTCTGGTATGCGTTGGCACCAAGGTTGACCTCCATTTGGAGTTTGTACGTCTTGATTGCCATCCAGGTGTCCGATCCTTCAGGAATTCCTTCCGAAACGCCTGAGCGGCAGTTAGCGAATCTGGGCCGGCAAGGATAATGAGGAATGCGAGACTTACGATGACAAGCAGCTTGCAAGTCCCAAATTCGAACCAAGTCTGGGTGGGGTGATGTCGGTGGCTCGGAGGGGTTTGAGTGTGCCGTCGATGGTGTGCTCGACCTCGAAGAAACACTTCCTTCGGGGCCATTGACTCCAGTACCGACTAGAATATCTCCCTCCTCATCTTCGTCTCTGTCATCCACAACGTTCCTGTTGGCTCCTCCCGGCAATCCTTCCCAGAAAAGCGACAGGTCCATCGCAGCTCCCCCATCACCTGAACCAAAATCACCAAAGGGGGGATCTCCATCTATCTCCATCTCATGCCTATCATCTCCATCTACCTCATGTTGACTCCCTACAGCTTGATCCCAATCGTCTCCGAGACCGAGGATGTTGTTGCTGCCGTCGTCGTCGATGTATTCCCCTTCAATCGCAAGTCGCGGATTGCCCTCCTCTTCACTTATGTCATGGTCGCCTTGCGGATCTTCTTCCTCCTCTAGCTCCAGGTCTTCATAGAGCATGGAAAGGTCTTGGATATCCTCATCGGGTGATTCCACATGTGGGGTTGGTAGCTGGAATTCGATGCCGAGGATTGCGAGATCTTCCTCGTCAAGGTCAGAAAGAGCCTGTTCCGTTGAGGTAATGGAAATATCGCCGAGAGGAGGGGAGGAGGGGAGAACAGGGTTGGGTTCTGGATCAGGTTCTGGTGGTAGGTTGAGTCCAGCAGCAAGGGCTTCCTCGGTGAGTGGGATCCTGTTATGTCGATAAAACAACGAACGAGAGACATAGCTGTTGCAGTGACTACAGTATCAATAGCCGGACGCTGTTGCTGGGCGTCCTTTGGGTGGCATTTGTGTCTTGTTGAGCGAGAGAAGAGGTAGCCATGGCAAGGTTTTAAAGAGTTGAGCAGTGGGGTGGAGGTGGTGGAACCGGAGTGAGCAGGTGTGTGGGAGGATTCAAATGGTGACTGGACATGCCGCGCAAAAGACGATGCGGTCGTCAGGGATACACCATGTAGGGGAGCCGGTGAACTGAGAACATAACTAAGTTTTTCACATGCTCTTCATCATAATCCATTGATAACTCGTTTATTTATGGTTCCGCAAGTGCGTGCTCAAGACAATCGAAGCCATCAGCGATCGCCCTCTTCGTTTACCAGTCCACACCCTCATGGATTTGTTTGAGCCTTAAGACGATTAGAAATAAAGGTAACAAATCGTCATGTAGTACAGGTCGATTAATTAGTTTCCACCATCTTCGGCATCCACCATCTCAACATCCGAATCTGAGCTAAACACCTCCGCAGCTCCATCATCCTCCAATGCTTCTTCCTGAACGGCTGGGCCACCACCGAATTCGAGTTGCTCAAACGCGGCGGTAATTTGGTGCGCAAGTGCCGCTATATCTGAGGTCCAGGATTCATATGAAGCGGACGATGACCCGGAGGATGCTGAACCAGGGGAAGAAGCCCCAGATGCCAATGGAGATGATGGTTGGCTCTGTGCGGCTGAATCGAGGGCAAGCGCCGGTGCTGGTGCTGGTGCTGGTGCTGGTGCTGGTGCTGGGGGAGGAGGAGGATCGACGTTAGAAGCGAGCAACTGAGATGCGAACGAGTCTGCGGATAAGGACATTGTCAGCTTTTGGAACTCATGGGAAGGCAAGGTTAGCTTACCTTCCTCTGGGTCGATGAATGGATTGTCATCAGCATCTAAGCCATCCGTGTTAGATGTGGAGGTTGGGGCACTGCTGTTGATCGTTGACGACGACATCTCGCCGGGCACATTTGATCCGGTAATAGCTGGAGCTGAAACAGTAAGCGTTAGAATCTTACACAAAAACAAGCGGACAAGTGTATCCTACCTTGAGTATCAGATATGTTAAGACTTGATGTTGATTGCACCGCCGGCGGTGCCCGGGACTGCTCATATGCATGGACCTCGCCGGATGCCACAGAATGAGGCGCTAGATAAGATGCCAATAGGAGTTAGAGCCTCATATAAAGCTCGAGCCAAGCGGACTCGTACCTTGAGTACCGGACGCATTCGTGTTCGATGTTGACAACGCTGCTGGGACAAGGGACGGTCCGCGGCGGACAGGTTCGCTGGACGCTACGGAAACGGGTGCTAGATCAAATACGAATAAGAGTAAGAAGCTGAGTGGACTCGTACCTTGAGTACCTGATATATTAATGCTCGGTGTTAACGACGCTGCTGGTACAAGGGGTGGTTCGCAGACTTCGCCGGATGCTCCAAGAATGGGCGCTAAAACATGTAATAATTAAAAGATATTGATCGAGCGATGCAAATGAGCCAACAAATACCTGACGAGGCCACTGGGAAGGATGGTGCTGTACTAGAGGAAGCTTGCTGTGCCATCCAGGTATGAAATCCGTCAACGAAGAAAGCTAGATGAAACGCGCAGAGTGAATGGCCGCATTGCAGGTGGACAGCGGCAATTGCAGGGACTCTGCCACAGGTGACACAGGCTGACTGGCTATCTGAGTTGAACGAAACAGTGACGGAGAACTCCTCACGTGCGCACTCAGTGTGTTCAGTCTGCGTCGAAGCGCTGCAATGGCTTCGAGGGGGTGGGGGCAGGTCATCTAGACAGCTAGTCAGTCGGTCTAAAGTCAAATATTCTACAAGCATTACAATACCTTTGCTATACTCGGGCGGCGTCGATGAATCTTCGATTTCTGGAGCTTTGCAAGCCATTATATGAGGGGGCGCTGGGTGTTGGTTTGGGTGGCATTACTGGTCGATATTAAAGTAGGGGTGAGGCGGACGAGAACGTCTCTAAGTGATTTCCAACATATGTCAACTCGACGTGGGATCCTGGCCGTTTGATTGCGCTTTCAACCAACCTTGTCTCTTTTACGTCGTACACCACAGCTTCCTTTTCATCCCTGCCTTCACGATGACTATAAATGAGGCTTTCCTAGGTGTTAGGAGCCTTCTCTCGCCGGATCTTTTTTTCTTCACCTCATCTCAACTCTTGTTGTCCCTAACCCCCACTCAACAGGGGAATTTTATCCTCCTCCCGGTGGCTCCATGACGGACCAAATGACCCACTTGCTTCGTAAGTTGATCCCCTCATCACATCCCTCGAGATTTTTTGACCATAGCACTTCTTTTTTTTTCCCCAGACACGCGCCAGGCGTCGCCATCCACGATCTCCAGCCGCGAGATTTCCCTTGAGCTTCCCCAACTAGGTGAAGAGGCGGAGATCAACTGGGATGCAATCCTGTTTTCGCCTCCGCATTCACCGCTTTCAATAACGTCTTCTCTCCTGGCCCTTTCACCCATCAACTCTAATGATTACTTTTCGGATCTCGACGTCCTCGAATTGGACCAATCTCCTCAGCCAAGTCCTCCTCGCTCTCCGAGTCCCCTCTCCGTTAAATTGCGACCACTCCACCTATCTTGTAAGTCCTGTGGCTCGTCTCTCATTTCTCCCCCCCTCTCTCCTGTCGCTCGTTACTCTCTCGCACCAAAGCGAACTACTCGATCCCAGAATCAGGACCCATCCGACACTCCTCCAACTGTGGCTCAAGCCTCGACCAAACCTGCTGCTCGCGCCGGGCGAAAGGGAAAGCTTGCGACCATCGACAACGCCACCGTCGACTTGCCAGCCACTGCTCCAGCACCTGCGTCCGTAGCTGCTACTCGCGGGCGAAAGCGAAAGCTCGCGTCAGTCGACAATTCCACCATTGACGTGCCAACCGCCGCCCCAGCACCTGCACCCGCGCCTGCACTTCCGACTGCCAAAGCCAAGACAGCAGCAAAGGGCAAGACCAAGGCTACCGCTTCAAACACCCGTGTGCCAACTCAACCAGTTGCTGAACCTGCTCCCGACAATCTTCCCGAAACCACAGCCTCGACCCAAACTACCGGAGGTGAAGCGCCAGCCAGCAATCAAGTCACTGAAGCAACGACTCAACCGGAAGCGACGGCGGCAGGCCCTTCTGGTCCCTCTCCCAATCAGGCTGCACAGGCAACTAATTGCAAGGCAAAGGGTAAGTTCAGCAGGGAGTTATTATATTTTCTGTCATCAACTGATGTATGCTACTATTTGATTAGAACCTACTATTGAAACTTCAAGAGGAGAACCGTGCCCTCAAGAAGATCAGAGTGTTGTATCTCAAGTCTCAAACTCCCGACACCGGAGCAGGCTCGTCATCCTCCGTTCCTGATGGTTCTGTTCCTCGACCCCCTGGTGAGCGTGGCAAGAACAGATGGAACATGCAAACGGCGCTTAAGCTTGCGCACGATGGGGATACATATAATGCGGTTCTGGTACGAGTCTCTGTTCCTTACCATGCCCTCATTATTCAAACCTTCCTCTTTGTAGGCCACCACGCACGATGCTGTTTGGGGAGCAGGCCTTGAATGGCGACTCAAGTTTGATGAACAAGACCCCGCACGACTGGCAGCCTGTTACGGCCAGGTATTGTTCATTCCAATCCTTCTGTCACATCCGAGGCTGACACTTTCCTCCAAAAGATGAAGCGTGTTCACCCCCACCTCAAGCAATTCAAGAACGATTGGGCCTGCCGTGAGCTCGTTCTCGGTGCCCTCCAGAACCGCCGCAAAACGGAACATGCTAAGATCAAGGGACTTATGACCAACAAGAAGACCAGTCACGAACCCTCCAAGCGCAAAGGTTTCAAGCCCCGTACAAAGAAAGCGGGTTCGGAGTCGGCAGCCGGTGATGACGAGGACATGGAGCTAGCAGCTGGTGGTGACAATGATTCAGAGAACTGAGCGGAGAATTAGGATCGAGCGGAGAAATAGGATCGAGTGATGCGTTGGTGTGTGCGCAGCTTTCGTTGATGCTTTTCCTCTTTGTTTTCCTCTTTATAGTAGATACACCACTAATAGAACCGTCGGCCAATCCATTTCGAGTCACGCGAGCGAGTGGGAGTATATTATATCTCCTCCTCAGAGCTTTTTATATACAGTGAACCGGGAGATCGAAAAGAGGGGAGTGGGAATATGGGTTGAAAGCCGAGCCGGCGACCAGAAACCCCTTCCCGGGAATGTGTCTCAAAATCCCTTATAAAATTTACGGAATCTGACGGTCAAAGGGGCACTAGGATAAATGACGTACCAAGGTACAAAATGCTAAGGCGGCGGGGTTTTTTTTTAACCGTCTGAAGGCAGAACATTCCCGCTGGGGGACCTCACAGTGGCTTTCTGGCCATTGACAGTGACGATGAGCGGCTCATCAATACGCCGTTATATAGGATGTAGCAGTGAAGAAAATGAACATGTCGGATGACCCAGCGCGGATACTAGGGGTAAGAAGACTCCGACCAATCACGTAGTGGTTTCAGCGCTAACGTCTGTCGATTCAGTTGGCCCTCAGGGAAGCTGAATTCTTGGTCGGACTTTCTCACGAAAACGTCATTAAACTCGAAGGATTCGTCGAGGACATGTCCAAGAATGTGTCAGAATCGAGGTTGATATCGAGAGTTCAGGCGAGGCGCTTCGAGGTCAATGATCAAGAATCAAGAGGTAAAGAGATGCTGATACTAGAAGAGTAGACGAGAGGCGGAATGAGGGACAAACCTCCTCATTCCGCTGTGTTATTATAGTACAAGAAGTGGAGGTAATGACTAATGAATGTGTAATGACATGAGACGCTGACTGAGAGACATGAGGCGCCGCGTAAGCGAGTGTGGTACGACGCGTAACCCATCGGACAGAAACCGATAGAATACGATGGAACGTTGATAATCATCAGAACGGATAAGATAAAGAACGGGGATGGGTGATAAGATAAGATGTGAGGACGGGGTCATCACAGTTGCCCCTCCTAAGGACGAAGCCGAGACGATTGTCGTTGAGGTTGAGCGGTAGGTGCATTGGGGAATTGTCGGTGGAATTCGCGAATCAAATCGGGTGCATGCTCGAGATTTTCGGCGTTTTCCCAAGTGTTGTTTTCGTCGTTGAATCCCTTCCACTTGATAAGATACTGCAGTCGTCGATAATACAACCGGGAATTTAGGATCTTCTCTACTTCCCACTCTTCTTGTTCGTCGACCACTACTGGTGGAGGTGGGATTTGTATTCGTCCTGGGATGGTGTCGGCGACATATGGCGTGAGGAGGCTGACATGAAATACAGGGTGGATCTTCATGGTGGATGGTAGCGCGAGCTTATAAGCGTGCGTAGAAATCTTGGACTCGATAACAAACGGTCCTAGTCTTCTTGCTGCTAATTTAGTCGAGGGTTGATCCGTATTGATGTTCTTTGCCTCCAGCCACACTTTATCCCCTACGGCGTGATTTGGTTCTTGTTGTCGATGCCGGTCGTAGAATTCCTTCTGCTTTTCTTGCGCTAATTTCATCGCTGCTCGTACTTCCTCTTGTACTGTATGGATTCGTTCGAGTCTTTCCTTGGCAGATGGATTCGCTTGCGCTCCTGACGGCATGTTGGTGAACATTGGGTTATACCCTCTTGCTACCATGAATGGTGTCTCGCCGGTAGATGAATGTGTTGTGTTGTTGTACGAGAATTCCGCGAAAGGTAACAGTTCGTCCCAATCGTCTTGACGATGATTGCAGTATGTTCATAGGAAGCCTTCGATGTTTTGATTGACCCTTTCTGTCTGTCCGTCGGTCTGAGGGTGATATGCCGTGGAGAAGGTCGGCTTAATGCCAAGCCCATTGTACAGTGCTCTGAGGAAGGGGGCGTTGAATTGTGGACCTCTGTCTGATACGGTTCGAGTGGGTAGGCCGTGGTATTTCCAAACGTTTGCGATGAATAATTCGGATGTCTTTTGTGCGTTAAGTCCCAATTCTTTGGTAGCGACGAAGTGAGCTTCTTTTGACAGTCGATCCACTACTGCTAGTATTGTGTCGTTGCCATTTTTGGTGACTGGGAGTTTGGTGATGAAGTCGTACGACACGTCTTGCCAGGGTCCCTCAGGAATTGGTAATGGCTTCAACAGACCGGTGGGTTTCAAGTAGTGCGGTTTATTCCTTTGACAAGTATCGCAAGCTTCGACGTATCGGTTGACGTAGGCTTTCATAGATGGCCAGAAGTACCCTCTTGACACTAACTCCAACGTTTTGGCTTGTCCTGGATGTCCCGCTAGGATGGCATCGTGATATAATTGCAGTAGGGATCTTTTGACTTCTTCGTTGTTGGGGACATAAATTCTTTCTTTGTACCGCAATAGCCCATCTTTCTTCGACCATCCTGCCATGTCCTTTCGTACATTTGCTGGAGCGGAGTCCGGATCGGCGTTTAGGTATGCCAGTACTGCTTTGATTGTTGGGTCTTCTTCCAGTTTTGATTCGATCGTCTGTACTATTTGTTCGTCGGTTTCCAATCGCACATCTTCTTCATCCTCGTTCGCGTCGACTTCTACGAATCTTGATGGTGGTAGGAACGTCAGAGGCGTTTCTTCTGCCCCCCCTTCAGGTCGGTGATCCGGACGACGAGATAGAGCATCTGGTTTACCCGATTTAGCTCCTGGGCGATATTCAATTTCGAAGTCGTAATCCGCGAGTTCTTGTAGCCATCGATGTTGTCTAGCGTTAAGTGTTTGTGTTTTCATGAACCATTGCAAATTCTTGTGATCCGTTTTGATTCGGGTTTTATGCTTGGCGCCCTTGAGATAATGCTGCCAATATTTGAGCGCCCGGACTATTGCCAACATTTCTTTGTCATATACATCGTAGTTTGCTTCCGCTGCTGTAAAGGATTTCGACATGAAGGCGTTCGGGTGTAGCTTGCCATCTTCAGCTTTTTGAGAGAGAATTGCTCCATATGCGTATCCTGAGGCGTCGGTTTCTAACGTTGCTGGTCTTTCAGGGTCATAATGTCGTAATACGGGGGCCGTTGTGAATCGTTCCTTTAATGCCTCAAAAGCCTTTTGACATTCGTCCGTCCAGTTCCATTTCGTATCTTTTCGTAAGAGTTTGGTGATCGGGGTGGCGATGCTGGAGAAATCATGGATGAATCGTCGGTAAAAGTTGGCGAAGCCCAGGAACGTCTGAATTTCCTTGACATTAGTGGGTGCGGGCCATTCCTTGATCGCTTCGACCTTGTACTTGTCCATGGATACTCCTTCCTTGTTGACCCACAACCCCAAATACTCCGTTTCTTTTACAAAGAACTTGCATTTTTTGGCATTGCACCGTAGTTTGTTTTCTCTAAACCGCCTCAGCACTTCTTTCGTGACTGCCACGTTCTCCTCTTTGGTTTTGGTTGCTGGCATTGTGTTGTCTAGGTAGTTAAGGACGGACGAGTCCAGGAGATCGTGGAGGATGTGATTGATGAACCGTTGGAATATCGCTGGGGCGTTACAGAGACCGAAAGGCATGACCGTCCATTCGAAGAGACCGAACCTAGTTCTGAACGCCGTTTTCCATTCATCTCCCTTGGCGATGCGGATTAGATGATAGCCGGATCGCAGGTCAAGGTTCGTAAACCATTCCTTCCCCGCTAGTCGTTCGATCAATTCAGTCGCGAGGGGAATTGGGTATCGATCTGGGATGGTAATTTCGTTCAACTTCTGGTAGTCGATAACTAACCTCTTCTTCCCGTCTTTCTTGCCGACGAAGAAGCATGCCGCGGCGAGCGGGGAACTAGATGGCTTGATAAATCCCTTTTGTGTCATCTCCGTTACCCACTTCTTCATTTCTTCGTTATCTTCGGCCGATCCTTGATATAATCCAGACGGTTTTGGCAGTTCTGATCCTGGTTTGAATTCGATTTTGCAGTCAAACGGTCGGTGTGGTGGAATGGCATGGTCGTCTTTTACTTCCTCGAACACGTCTAGGAATTCGTGGAGCTCTTCGGGTACTGCTTGTTCGATCGGGTGCTCCTTTGGTGCATGTTCGGATGCGATCCTTGCCGAGATACTCGTGCCGGCGATTACGGGACTGATGGGTTTTCGGTCGGGTTGCCCGTTTATTTTCCCAAATACGTCGTTCGGTGTTTCTAGGCAGTTTTCGGAACAGTAGACATCATCGAACATGATTCGCCTTGTTCTCCAATCAACCTGTGGGTTGTGTCGGTATAACCAGGGTGCTCCCAATATTATCGGGTGTTTGCCGATGTTTGCTACGTCGAGGGTGATCTCTTCCTTGTGTGGTCCGATTTGCAGTTCCCCTCGTACTTCCTGATCTATGGTTCCTAACGGGTGCCCATCAATGGCGACTGGCTTGAGTGGGAATTCCTTGGGTCTCGTCGGTATGTGGTTTTCTTCGACGAATTGTTGGCTGATGAACTCGGAGGTTGCTCCAGAATTGATCATGGTGGTTGGAAACGCTGTGACTTGTTCATTCGTTAATCTTGCAGGTACAATCAGGTGTGATGTTGGGTGCATATTCATACGATTTTCATAATTCATATTAATCACATGATTGCTACCTAGAAGAGAACGAAGAACGGGAGCACGGGATGGCACAGTCATCACGTGCTGGGGAGAAAACCCGGTTGTGCGAGAGGACTGAACGGATT
>WSUB01000445.1:0-10224 GCA_019633425.1 Tulasnella sp. 424 | reverse complement strand
GGACTGGGGGTGGCTTTTCATATGGTGGGGGTGATTTCTCGCGAGTCCGGAATTTTTGAACAAACGGAGCGTCATAGCAGCCTGGAGCCGATATAAATAAGTAAGTACACGAGGATTGTACAAACCAAACGTTTGAATCTTGAATGAACCTTGTGCATTGATTTCAATTCGGAGTGGAGGGTCCAACGGAGGAGTCCCAAGTCTGCCAAGTCGAAGCTGAGTTATCGAGTGGCGTCAGCCTGAGAGAGTTTTGTTTGGTTCCTGAATCTCAACCTCGACTGCTCCGTCTTTCCCGTCAAGATTTCGTCGAAGCTCTCGCTTCCCATCACTGCCTCTTACATATACACACCATGCCGCTACCCTCTTGATGAGGCGATCTTAACTTTTCAACCATCTCTGCGGCTCCCAGGTTCCATGACCGATGCTCAGCAAGTTCGATCGCCTTGGGTCGGCCTGCTTGATCCACTCACGATGGCACACCAGCAACGCCCCGCGTTCAGAGACTCACATGGGGAAATTCGGGAGATTAGGAGGAGGAATCGGTCTGGTGGAAGAAGGATTGGTGCAAGGAGAGCGGTCACGGCGGGAGCATACATGGGGAGAGATTCGGTCAACTCACCTTCAAGAGCGTCCAAGACACGGGCTTCTGCTCCACGTCACGTCCGCTACATGATCCAAGCTCGAATCACTACCAGGGGTCCCGCTGAATTTGCAGGGCACGTTGGTGGCCGTTCGGGCATATCTGCTCGACCGGTTTTGTGGCACTCGGTAAGTATTTCCCTTTTCGCGGCAACAAAGGTACCGCGCAACTCATTCTTAATCGTCCTTCTTTTCTGAAGTCAATCTTATCGACGAGTTTGGCATCGTAAGGCTTGACTTCCCCATGCGCGATTCGAGTCTTCCGAGCACGGCCAAGGCGAGCCCACCGCGCCTTCACCCCGTCGAGAACCCTGCAGACTGGGTACGTCTTCCCTGAAGCCCTCGAATTCGCGTCTTGTTTGGATTCCGTATGCATCTTTGACGTACCGCCAAAGTGCAGGCCCTCCCAATGTAGATTCATTCGGTCTCCTGTCCAGTTGGTGACAAGTTAAGAAGTAGCAAGCAAACCTCGGGACCAATCATCCTCACGGATCGAGATTATCGGTCACCAGTACCTACGCCAACCAATGCCCAAGGCGTTATGTCGGCGCAGTGGATGCATAGGGATAGGTTCAAGTCCCCTCTGGGCACACCACTGCGCGTCCTAATCGAAAAAAGCCCCAGCTCGACTTCAACAGTACCCGCACTCCGTCGTAATGACATCACAACCGTAAGCGTATAATGTTCCCCTCATCGTATCGAATCCTTTGTGAAAACCAACGTTGCAGGTTTAAGCGACTTCAGATACCAAGCTGTCGCAAAGTACATCACAGTGGTTGGGGACGGCGATTTTTTTGTTTTCTCTTCCCTTCTTCGACTCGGCGACGGCACCTTGAGGTCTCGATTCGTCGGAAATGCACATACCCTGAAACCTGGCGAAGGTTTCGTCGACTACGACAATGCAAAGCAGCCTTCCACCGAACCTTTTGGATTCTCAACAAACGTCCGCCAAGGAACCTGGTCCGCACAGCTAAGGAGGCAGTCCCACTTCTTGAGTTTGGTGCAAAACAAACGTCATTCAACCATGATTGCACCGTGCCAGATTCGTTTCCACGAAGCTTTCCTTACCTGGAGAACGACGTCGGCTCCGGAGGTCGTTGCCTCTGACTTTCACGTCTCTTGGCTTTCACACATCTTGGCTCTGTAAGTAATTACTCGATTCGTGATTTATTGAATCGCATTTGACGCTCAAGGCAAAACATAGTGATACTCTTTGATCAAAAGACGAAACGAAATTTCGGCTACGACTCACATATGGATGGACTTCGCTTCCGAGTCTGCGTCGCGGTTCGGAATACCCTCGCCGCTCAAACCAATCCCTGGCTCACTTCCAAATGTAGTACCTATTATATTGATCAAGATGCATCCACGGCCGCCGTCGATCTGATCTCCGGGGACCATCACCACTCGCATGGATGACCGTCAACATTTCCATCCACATACCCATTCTGCGGAGAGTAGACTTTGGATCGAACCCGAAACCTCATCGCACACTTCTTCCATCGGCTCGCTTTTCTGCAAGACTCTCGCGGTTGCTTTTGACGTTCGTCTCCCGCTCCTTAACCAGCCATTAAGGACTTCCAGTCCGACTTCTTCCCAATCCGAATACTCTCACCGCGTCGTCAAGCTTACTATCCGAAGTTCCTTCACTCTCAAAATGGGAGGGCTACCGAAAATGGGAGCCATTCGACACGCGGAAACCTGGTAAGCCTTGTGGTTCCCTGAGTTCAAATACATGTGTTCAACATTATTAATAAGCGCATATCATTGACAGCCACAGTCCCCGACTACTATTACTGGGGTATAGAACACTCTTCATTGCGGACTTTGACTGGGATTGGAGAGTGGGGTGTGGCTGATAGCAAGGGTGGCTGGGTTTGAACGGAGACGTCGGTTGCGTGGTGGAACGGAGGATGGACACGAATCCGGAGGTGTACGAACGGGCAGCAGGCCGATCTTTAGGCTGCTACGGAGGTGATTATAGATGGACCACCTTCGCTCAAATGAGCCACCAGACGAAGGGCGGCGTGTGTTTTGCGTGGTCGACCTGGAGGGCTCCAACGCCGTCCGTTGTGACGCTCAGTGTTCTTCACCCCCATGGACAGAGAGACCCATCACAATGCGCATAACGGATTTGTATGCAGAGAAAAGGACTGTTCGTTGATGGACGTTGGTCGCCCTGTGGCTGGAGCGGTGTAGACCCTTCCTCCGTCAACGTTGCTGGGCCCGCGTCATAAGTACATATGATCAGAGAGAAAGCCACGCGTCCCAGCCGAAGAATCAGTTGAGAACAAAGGACAATGCAGGCCTGTGAATACGCGCAGATATGACTGAGGACAATCAATAGCAACTTTAGTAGTAGAGAGGGGAATGACATCACCTTGCGGCTTGTCCTTCGAAGCTTTACAACAACCGAAAACTCCAGGTGGACGGTACCCCAGACAAAGCGCCCGTTGGAGCGAAGAAGATATGGCTCATAGGCCGTGGCTCTTTCTGTCGGCAAACCCAACGATTTACCGTGGCGAGAGAATATTGTAGTGCACAACTTAACGAGACGCCTCAAGCGCTTGTTCCGCATCCGCCATGGGAAAACAACTCGTCCCAATTGGTCTTATCTCCGTAGCTTTGGAAGAAGGGCGTAACGGACAACCATGAGGGATGAAAAGAAGTATACTACACAGATCCGATAGGAATGCTCCTGGGGTCGAGGGGATCTAAACAGACGACGCGAGTAGTCACTTGAAGTACGGAGTGGGAAGCGAAAAAGGGAGGAACGGACCGCCTAAGAACCACCTTGGCCGCTGCGATCGTTCGTTCTGCAATCCAACAACGGAGAGAGGGTAAGTAGAAAAATATCGATGAAAGCTGTGGAATGCGTAGAGGAATTACATAAAGGCACCCCCTCGTCAGAACATTGTCAAATTTATGAAAGGATTCCGGTTGCATGGGGTGCGTTTCATGTCGACTCGCATGGAGTATATACCTCGACATGGCTCATCCATCCCCCTCCCGCTCTGAATCTAACGCACGGTGTCGCCACTTGAGAGCTGGAACGTGCTCAAACCTGCGCATTCTATTCTATGTTTCGTCCTGGCCATTGATGTTGACTGAACTTGATGCGGACGAAACGACCCCACATATGTCCATCCGATGTTTTATTATGTTTGACTAGCTTCCTGCGATTAGCAAACTCTTCAGCGCCCTATCTTCATTCAATCACAGGAGAAGCTTCGGATCCCGCATTCCAGCCGAAATGACAAGAGAAGAGTACCTTTTCACATCTTCTCTTGGGGAAGGCTACTTGTGCCTCACCAAACCAACTATCATCTACGCATATTTGGGAATTTCCCGTAATCACGCAAGAAGACGGAGAATATTCACCTTGTGCTTGTGAGGTGACTACGTATACTTTGTGCCTATATTTACCTCCAGGGAGGGGGTGTCTGTTTCGAACACACATGCACCGATCGGCACTGCCGACGGTACAATGGCAGATCCGTCACATTTCGAGAACTTGGAGGGTCCTTCGGTTCGGATACGTATGTGACCAGCACATTGTCCACGTCCGAGTGTGCCACCAGGCTGATGCCGATTGGTGAAACAAGTGACACCTGTCAATTGGGGCAAGATTAACTGCGCTTGCGACGTGCGGCTCCTCGACTAGCTTCTCAATCGAATTTCGCTGAAAGAGCGCACTTCCATCTGACTCTGTGAAGTGGGTCTAGTCCCTTCGGTATTAGCGAGAGCACCGCAAGGCTGAGATGATCCGATGAAGGCAATGCAGAGCACATGTCCCTCAACCCCCAGAACACGTTCCCAAAAGTCTCTAGATGAAGTCCTTGACCCAGCCCGCATGCTCGAGGTACTGATAGAGGTTTTCCAGAAGAAAAATGGAATCACCCTCTTTATCTCTCCTTCTATGTTTCAAATTTCAAGGTTGTGAAATCCACGGTCGGCTCGACCGTATGTACGGGGCGGGTGTTCGCTTCTTGCAGCCGCGTGTTGAGATACTCATGAGAGTGTATTGTCAAAGAAAATTCCATCACACAGTTAATAATGCGACTGGAGACTCTTATCAATGTTTTGTGGCAGTGCGGTAACGGAAGCACTCACTGGATTTAGGCGCTCGCTGTACCGGCGGCGTCCGAGGAAGCAGCCGCAAGTTCCAAATCACACCGTTCTTACCCCGAGACTGAGTGTCCTCGTTATTTATCAGAGTTCTCGTGGCCCAGTTTGGAAGTGACATAATGGCAGAGGCTTTGAGTTCTCTTCAAGAGGTCCTCCCAGCCCAATTCGGCAAGTTGACTTGACTCGCTTTTCTCGCCAGACCGAGTTCGAGCAATCCGGCATCATATAGCTCACAGGAAACTGTGGTGCAATGCTTATAGCCAAGCACCGCCGTCGGCCGGGCTCCGGGGGGCGATGCCGGGTCGAGACCCCCGGACGGGCTCCATGCCGTGACGAACCAGAGCTCCATCTTGCTCGAGCCGAGCACAGAGATACCTGTGTGCACTAGGCTGGGGTGCCTTACAAGTTGTGTATTCCAAATTGGGGATCCTGCACATTGAAAATGAGACCGAGTGGGCTGGATTACTCCAAGCATTATTCTGGGAAACATTCTCAGTCACTGAGATTTTACCAAAAGGTCAGCTTACATAGGCTAGGATCCATTGAAGCTTTGTGGCGACAGGTCTACAATGAGTCCACGCAAGCGCCGTGAGAGGTGCAAAGCAGAGCGTGGAACCGGAGTGGGAAACGTCGAATGTTCTTTTTTCGCTTCCCGCAATCCCGTCACCCCGCTTGACCACTCCCTCCGAACAACTCTCCGACAACAAGAGATTTTGTTCGTGCTGCGTACGGCCTTCAACCGAAAAGTGGTTTGCAGTTCAAGCCGATTGGGCCTCAGCCAAGGGGCCTTAGCCAAGAGTGTAACATCACAGCTAGAATTCTACGTGGAAAACGCATGACATGGTGCAAGTGTGTCGACGTCGAGGGTGAAGCGTATTGGCGAAAATACTCGCAGCCGATTTGAGACAAAGCGTACTTGGGTACGTTGCGCTCTCGGCTTTAAAAGGCGGAAGAACAAACTCACTGTTGGTCTTATATCATCAAGAGTCCCTCTTCCTTCGTCTTCGTTCATCACATATACTTGCCCCGTCGTATACCACATTCTCCCTGACCATTTCAACCGTGCACGACTTAGCTCGATATGTCTGACAACCTGAAAACCCAAACCACTGGGCCTCAAGGCCAAGGCAAGGCTGTAGGTCCTCCTCGCACGCGAAAGCGGAAATACGCACTGACGTGAAAACTTTAAGCGGGAGATTCTTGACGGATTTTTCTGGCACCGAATCGACCCCAGTACAATCAAAATGACAGACTCCAAACCATGTGCAAGAGGCGGGCAAGGGACGATCGTCGCTGGAACTAGAATTCTTCCTGAGGAAGTCGCGACATGGATCCCTGAACAGTTGCTGAAAAGGTTCCTTGAGAGGAAATTGGCGATTAAGAAGCTCGAATGGAATCGTGAGGATGCCGAAGTATCGGCCAAGTTTTTCAATGTATGGTTGTCTTCATACGTTCCCTTCATTATTCTAATTACCCCCGCACCAGTCTTTCGTCTACGAGCTCAGTATAATGACCAGCCTTTCTCACCCCAACATTGTCGAATTCCTCGGTTTTGTCGAAGACATGGAGAAGGGCAACGCTTGGATCGTTTTACCTTGGGAACCGAACGGAAACGTTCGAGAGTTTCTAGCGTCCGGCGAGTGGGACATCCCCGAACGTTTATCCTTGGTGAGCGTGTGTCGTCCGTGCCATTAATGTTGAGGGATATGAACAAATCATCGACTTAGATTCGAGATGTAGCGAAGGGCGTGGAGTACTTACACACGAGACAACCTCCGATCTGCCATGGCGACCTCAAGTCGGTGAGTCCATCAAACAGCCGTTCGAGATGCTGTGCACTCAATGGCCGATGTTTCAGATGAACATCTTAGTCAGCTCCTCGTACCACGCAGTGATCACGGATTTTGGATCGGCCCGGACTAAAGGAAACCTCGACCCGGAAACAGAGGATGGGGATTCGGAGCCCCCGCGCCGAGAAACCATCGACGACATTATCCAAAAATTAATTTCTCCAAAAATCAAATTCGATCGGTCCACCTTGGAGCTCACCTTGACGGGACCTGGGTATACATTGCGGTGGACGGCCCCTGAGGTGTTGACGAGCGAGGTGCAAGATCTACCTAGCGATATGTGGGCTCTCGGCTGGATATGCTGGGAGGTAAGTACGCAATGGGCTGGAGGATTCTCAACGCCATTTGCTCACGTGTACGACTATGCTTTAGATCTTTACCGGTAAAATCCCATTCGAAGAACTCTGTGCCATGGGACCGATTGTATCGAACGTTGTGAAAGGAAAATTGCCAGCGATTCGGGAGGAAGCCGACCTGTCTCATATTCTCAAGCTGTGCAGCTTAATGACGGATTGTTGGATGTCGAATCCAGTGGAGAGGATAGATGTCTCAACGTTTCGACAAAAGGTTGACTTCATGGTGAGTGCGTTGATGGAGGACTACGTCACCGATTGTTAAACGAGCGGCGGATCAGCCATCCACGACCCCTTCGACCAATAGATCTGGCGGCGCGAAAGTAAGGTCCGCAGCATTGTTATGTGAACTAGGCACGATGTACCGGCTACAGAACAACAATGTAGACGCCGAGTCCCACTACCAGTCGGCCATCGAGGTTGCGACTGGAACGAAAGACGAGATGGTGAAGGCGAAGGCGCTGGAGGGTCTTGGAGATCTCTATCGTGCTCAATCGAGGAATCAAGAAGCAGGGGAGGCGGTGAGGGAGGCTCACGAGATTCACTGTCGCATCGGGAATGAGCTGGGTGCGGCGGACTCATTGCAAGGCTTGGGGAATATCTACCGTGCTCACTCGAGGAATCGAGAGGCGGAGAAGGCTTTCATGGACGCTCACGAGATCCACTCCCGCATCGGGAACGACCTAGGTGCGGCGAACGCGTTGAACGGTTTGGGAGAGATCTACAGTGCTCAGTCGAGAAACCAGGAGGCGGCGAAGGCGTGGAAGGAGGCACACGAGATCCACTCCCGCATCGGGAACGACCTGGGTTCGGCGAACGCATTGCTCGGCCTGGGGAATGGCTACCGCGCTCACTCGAGGAATCGCGGGGCGGAGAAGCCTTTCACGGACGCTCACGAGATCCACTCCCGCATCGGGAGCGACCTGGGTGCGGCGGACGCGTTGCACGGTTTGGGATGGATATACCTTGGACAATCGAAGAATCAAGAGGCGGAGAAGACTTTCATGGACGCTCACGAGATCCACTCCCGCATCGGGAACGATGTGGGTGCCGCAAACGCATTGCTCGGCTTGGGGAATACCTACCGCGTTCAGTCGAGGAATCGAGAGGCGGAGAAGCCCTTCATGGACGCTCACGAGATCCACTCCCGCATTGGGAACGACCTGGGTGCGGCGAACGCGTTGGACGGTTTGGGAGAGAGCTACCTTGCACAATCGAAGGATCGAGAGGCGGAGAAGGCTTTCATGGACGCTCACGAGATTCACTCCCGCATCGGGAACGACGTGGGTGCGGCGACCGCGCTGCACGGTTTGGGAGAGATCTACCGTGCACAATCGAAGAATCGAGAGTCGGAGAAAGCTTTCATGGACGCTTACGAGATCCACTCCCGCATCGGGACCGACCTGGGTGTGGCGAACGCATTGCTCGGCTTAGGGAATACCTATCGCGCTCAATCGAGAAATTCCGAGGCTGAAAAGGCTCTTAACGAGGCCCGCAGGATCTACTCTCGCATTGGGAGCGACCTGGGTGCGTCGAACGCGTTGAACGGTCTGGGAGAGATCTACCGTGCACAATCGAAGAATCGAGAGGCGGTGAAGGCTTTCGTGGACGCTCACGCGATCCAATCTCGCATCGGGGATCACATGGGTGCGGCGAGCGCATTGCTCGGCTTAGGCAATACCTATCACGCCCAGTCGAGAAATTCCGAGGCCGAAAACGCTCTCAACGAGGCCCACAAGATCTACTCTCGCATTGGAGACACTCTGGGTGCCGGCAACGCATCACGCAGCCTCGCAAACCTCTATAGCAACCAGAACAGATACGGCGACTATCACTCTCAGGGCCGATACTCCGACGCAAAGGAGGCTGTCAGCGAAGCTCTTGCCATTTGGATCGGCATCACCAAGACCTTGCATCGGATCGCCGACATCCACCGCGCACGGAGGATGTACAACCAAGCAGAGGAATGTTATCGCATTGCTCAAGCCATATCCTCAAGAATAGGCGATATTCGTGGTGAAGCTACCGAGGTGTTCAGCCTCGCGGTGTTATATAGTTGCCAGCATCGACCTGCCGAGGCAGAGAAGTGCTTTGTTGCAGCGGGCGTCGCGTATGCTAGGATCGTTGACAAGAAGGGTGAAGCGAAGGCCCTGAATGGACTGGTGGGAGTATATGTTCTACAACGCAGGTTCGCTGCTGCGAGTGCGGCCTGCGTGGAAGCTCGCCGAGTTTACACGCAAATGGGCCAGTCGATGAGCGTGATTTGTGCAGCGATTTGGGAACTCCTTCATACCAGGGAACAATCAATGTGATTGAGTACTGGAAGGTCCATTAGAGTCGTAACTGCCAGTTGATTTGTGATCAGGTTGGTGTTTTATCCGTGTTGCAACACACTAAAGCTGTGCTTCTGAGCTAACGACGATTTTCCGGACGATTCCTCAGACTTTAATACCTCGTTGGGCGCTGCGAATACGACCTCTGTCTGCGTGTTGCTATTTCCCCCTTATTCCCTAATCATCTTCACGGGCGCCTGTCGTCCTATTCCCTCTTTTTGGACCTCCCACGATGTCGATATTTCTCGCTCCTAGTGACCTTTCGCTGCCAAATGCACGTCCTTTGGTATTATCGTCGACGTATGGTTTCCTGGCACTTAGACAAAGCCATGCAGATGTGCCATGTTTGAAAGTTATAATGTATATTTTTTCCTTGTGGGAGACATCATCTCGACTCGGGGACATAATATGGCAAAAATACTGTGTAAAGGTTCGCCACACGCACACACACACCACAACGCCTTCCGCACCAACCTCACTGAGGTACTCACACACAAGAGCTGCTTGCTCCACACACCCACCGAGCGTCACACACAGTGGTTTGACTTGACCACATATGAAAACCCGAACACACTCACATAAGCATGCCACCCACCAAACTCTCGAATGCGTATTCCGTGTTTTGTTGCACGATTCCCCGCCCCCTAGCCCCGGATTTACTGCGGTGGGTGCCGTAATTGCTCTACTTTTCCATCGTCGTCGGGATTAATCTACGAAAATATGATTTTCTCCCTCGTGATTATCTCAGTTTTCTACGGTCTTAGATGCTTCGGCGACTTCGTCCCAGATTCTCGCTCGCAGTTGCCGTTGACAGCTTGAGACTACGATGAGTAACTGCCTCATGGGGCCTTAGTAGATATGATATATGAGATATTGTGGCCAAGCTCGCAAATTTATCTCATATATCGCTGGCCAGGTCAT
>WSUB01000444.1:0-10273 GCA_019633425.1 Tulasnella sp. 424 | reverse complement strand
GTCAACGATAGAACTCATCCCCTACAGCAACGGGACCACTCAGATCGATGTCGCCGCCGTTCAAAGCGTTTTGGGTCGGGTCAACTCCGTTGTCCTGAACGCGACTTCCCAGGTCAAATTACTCGTCGGTCAGCCCAATGACCAGATTAGTGGCGGAATAGACGACAACACGTTGTACTATTCGACCCTCGACTTTATTACGGTATGTACTGCTGAGACTCTTGTCGTGACGAAATGAACGCTTAGTGCGGGGCTCGACACAGACCATTGGCAAGACGATCGCTCCCGCTGCGAACGTCAGCGTCCCTGAGATTCAGCGCAGTGTAGACACAATCGAGTAAGTTTCTCGGTTCCACATGGTGTCCTGGTCGGTGGTTGAATCTCTGACCCTTACCCTCCCCAGCCAATCACTCACGGACTTTGGCAACACTGTTTCTGAGTGCTTCGTGTGGTTCATCCCTCTTATCGGCATTGGTCTGATTTTCCTTGGTGCTATCTTGAGCAAGTGGGGCGAGCAGCTGTTAAAGTAGTGGCTAGATCTCCTTCCCGTTCCCAAAAACTGTGCCTTTCTGCTCATGTTGTAACCATAGCATGTATCAAAATTTATTGATCTCCTTCTAGCCATACTATTTTGACGTGGACTGTCCCGATTAGTCGCTCTAGGCTGGTATTCTGCCCTCTACGTCTCAACGGTCCGCGGCCCGAAATACCTCAAGGCAACATTGGACGACCTGACATCAGCGGACGATGCCTGCCCAAAGCTATGCATATGCAAATAGACTCATGTTCAAGCTATTCATCGGACTGAAACTCGCTGCATCACTGTGGGGTGCCATGGATTATGAACCTCGAAGAGCATAGACTACTAAGGTGAAAAGCTGGTGCGATGGTCAAGTCCTACTATCTATTAGTCACTAGAAAAGCGAGACCTTGAATCAATCCGTTGAAGCTCCGCTGGAGTAGATTCGGACGTACTCAAGTGTCAGGTCGATTACCCCGACCACGGCATTTCGGGGCACGCGGATCGGGGATGCTTCGCGTTTGATGTCGAAGTTCCCGAGTTTGGCTCTCAGAGCGGTTCTCCGTGCGTCCAATGCAGCTTGTTCCGCCTTAATCCAATTCCATATGGCTGATGAGTTTCTCTTGCAGATATCCTCGTTTCGGTCGTCACTCACCTCCAACGCTAAGATTTCAGCTTTGTGTTTAAGCCCCATCTCTTCGTCGTCGTAGTCATAACCGTGATTATCGTTAACTTGGGGCTTCGGCATAATTCCTTCGGCTTGGAGTATTGCTATGTCTCGTCGACATAGGTTTGAGCCTCAACGAATGTCGATTTTTACCAATCCTCATACCAGCCGGGCGATATCGGAACTCGAACGATACCCACGGATCAATGTCCGATGCATGGTATGGTTTGGATGTGTAGTATCTAGGAACTTGCACAAGAGCCTCCTGCCTGCCGAGCCTACATACATGGTGCCATCAACAAACGGCACGTAGATCCGGGTGCAGTGCAAATTGACGCACCGAGTGACATGGCCACCAGCCTTTTTACTCTTTTTTTCGTGAACTATAGAAGTTGCTTCAGGTACGCTACAGGGCTCCCATGAGGAATCCCCAGTCACTCGCACCCGGTACATCTGAACACGGATGGTGCCTGGTGCGTTTACGCCGAATGACTGACCAAGATAGGCATCGTCATCTCAAATTTAGGACCAGGAAAGTGAATTAGATAAGTATAGTATCTTTGTGGAAGGAACCTTCTCCTACCTGTCGTTCTCAGCGACGCGAATTCGAACGGGCATCGGGATGTCTCGGTTACCCTGCCACCGTCGAGGCATCCAGAATAGTTTCTTCCCTTTCCCATCAGTGCACGGGCGACCTCTGCCTTGTTTCCATCTAGATAAACTCTTGTCGAAGTCGTGTAACGGAAAGTCTCGTCTTGTTGATAAAATACGGTATAGCATTGCCCTTCATCCAACGCGATCCAACAAGTTGCAGTTTTTGTGTCTTGATCGTATTCGGGCTGGTAAATGGGCAAGTCCTGGCCGTTGACGCGGATGGAAACTTTGTAGGAGCGGAAGTCAAGCATGACTGAAAAGATGCGATGGGTGGCCACGAAAAGAAAAGAAGAATGGGACGTCGACGCGCTTTTGCTTCAACCAACCGATGTGACATAACGTCTGTTAGGTTGTCACGTCACACCATTAAAAGTCACAACCCAAACGACCAACCCCCAATTCTTCCCCTCCTAGTCAAGTAAATCAACTGTGAGATGCTACTACCACTAAAGACAGTTACTCAGGAAGGTCCTTGCCGTTGGCTTGGATAGAGACGGAATGGGACAAAAAAGTGAGCATTGTAATGCGAGGTAGGTGTGGTTGAAAGATGAGGGCACCCAGGCATCGCAGCACGTAGTTCTTTGCCAGTGAAGTCGCGTGTTCCGCGCCGAGACGGGGCCTTTGTTGTTGTCACTCGCGGAAACAACATCCGCCCACTTCAAAGTCGGCAAAAAATATATATACACGTTCAAAAATATGTAGATTGGGAGGAAGCACAGTTTACAACCGATTTGACAATGGACTGAGACAAGTAAAAGGCCGTGGCGTTGACAAGACAGAGATAGGCTAATCGCTCCTATTCAAAGGTGTAAAATGCCGATTGGTTAGTTCAGAGCTAGCTCTTAGATGAAGGGAGCATGAACACACTCAGCGGTCAAATCTATAACTTCCACAGCGGGCTTGGGTATTATGCCTTCGGCCTGCAACATTGCTTCCAAAGCACAAGGCATCAATTGAGCGCCCTTGGAAGAGTCCAAACAAACCCACCAATGGGCCGATACCGGAACTCAAACGTTACCCAAGGCTCTTCGTCGGAAGTTTCGAGTGGGAATGTAAAGATCCTGACGTTATCGCTAGGAACCTCCTCCCCTAGACTGTTAAATAAACGTGTTACTTTGGGAGTAACTAATCGCTGGTATGATAACATACTGCATAATATGGGTTCCAGCTTTGTAATCTGCTTCGTGGACCGTCAGCTCCCTTTCAGGAACTTGGGTTGCGTAATCTTCCCAGTTATTTTCTCGGCCATCCTCTACAATCCTGACGCGATTCATACGAACTTCAATCCGCGTCCCAGGTGCTGTGAAGCCGGGATTACGCTCCCTGAGTGCCTCATCGTCTGAAACGTGCCCGTGTTTGATACTGATGAATGCTACATGAAAGTTAGCGAAGGGAACTCACCCAATGTTTTCAGCGGTTTGAACTCAAAGGGTCGACTAGCTGTACTCAAGATCGCAATGCTAGAAAGCTCGTCCCTGAACTCATAGCCCTCTCCAAACACGGTATCGCAAACTTTAACACCATCCATGAGAAGGTCCGCTGCAGTCGTATAGGCAAAACTGTAGGCTTGCTTCATTACGACGGAAAAATTGCGCTCCGTTGACGCAATCCACCCGACAGCCCGATGGTTTTTACGATCATACTTTACTCGATGAATTGGAAGCTTTTGGCCATCCACTTTTATCGACACTTGAAAAGACCGCATTTGGAGAAAGCGCGGGGTAGAGGTGGACATGGTGGTGGTTGCTTTTCAGGTGCAGACCCTGTTCGACTAAGCGTAGTGCCACGCCCCAACAAACTCGTCAAAGCGGGGGCGAGTCTGAGCTTCTTCTCGTCCTTCACCTCCGCCGACTCGTCAGCCACACTTCGCTATCTTCAAGTTAACTGCATGCACTTGGAAACATCAGCGATAACGAGACTGAGCGGCGGAGGGAATTCCCTGGCAGGCCAAATATATCAAACCGTCAGCCTCCCGCCGAATCGTTCAGTGGACCTCTCGAAGCAAAACGCCTCAAATAAACTCATGCAATACCGTGTGAGCAGATTAAAAAAAGCCTCAATTCAATGATATGGGTCATGTCTTTGTTGACGCGCGTCCGACCGGTTTTTACCCCAGGACATCTCAAACTGGCTGCAAGACTTGGCCATGGCCATGAAGGACCTGTAGGCCACCATTACCGACGCTCCCAGTCACAAATAACTCGGGTGATATAAAATTAAGGACAGTGGATGCGTACGTTGGTCCTGAAGAGGTCGGTGGCTCCTCGCAGTCAAAGTACCTCGCCACTCAACGAACTTGAAAACGATTAGGTTTCTTGGAGACATATATCCAAGGATTGATGCATTAGGCGATATCGATTGGGCTCGAAGGCTAGGTTATTCGTGTGTCTCGAATGGTCGGAGGACGGACAGTCACGTGCATGTCGTTATTTCTCCGGAAGCTTACATAAGGAGGTTGACACTCTGATCCACGGCGCAGCACTCGCTTGGCGTCCTTGAATACAACAGATTCCACCACCGAGGGCGCAGCACTGGCACCCCTTTCCTTCCTCTCCGGCACGGATCATGTCTGCACAAAACGCATATCCTTCGCCAGCTATAACTTTTACCTTTCCAGACGATCCTTTCTGCGGCCGTGTCCACGACTCCACTGGCGCTGTAGTCTACCAGCTCTATTTGGAGCAGGGATTCCTTGGTGGGAAAAAATCGTCGTCGATTTCTCGAATTGGACCTAAAGGGAACATTGAGCCCGTCGGGGAGATCAATTGGGGCGGTTGGACCTGCAGCAGAAACGTTGTCGTTGGTGGAATAGATTGCGGTAGGCTGTTGGTTCATCGGAGTTCCGGATGGTTCAGCCCGGCAGAGTATTGGTTCACGGCGGGCGATGGAAGAGAATACTATTGGAAAAGGAAAGAGGTGAGTGTTCATGTTTCTGCGGGGCTCTTCTTTGGTTGATCGTGGACATTGGTAGTGCTTTGCTGCCTCCGGTCAGCGTGTAGCAACGTACACCAGAAGAATTTCCCGCCTCTTCCACTCCAATATGTATGCTTCTCTCCTGTTGCAAACCCTCCTAAAGAATGTCCACGCTAACTCAGATCTTTGGGTGCTGGCCAGTCCTGCGACCCTTTCGGTAGACCAAAGCTACTCCGCCCCTGCAGTGCTGGATTTCATTCTCGTATCCGCATTGCTAATGGAAAAGAAACGCGAAGACGAGGAGCGGGTAAGACAGCATCCCTACAACTATATTCAGTGTACATCGATTGACCGAACCCTTGGCATCCATAGCGTCGTAGACGTGCAGCCGCCAGCGGAGGAGGACCTTGATAGCGGCAGCAGGGGTGTTGAGCTACAAATGACCTGAACTAACACACGCACTGGGTAGTCTCGATTGTACATTAAGTTCGAATCCAGTGTTATGAAACGACACGAGCCAAGTCGTAGGCAAGCGAATCAGGATCACTATCACGGTGTTCATTCAAAAAACGCGCTGGAACAAGAAGAGGAGTTCTTGGACTAGTCTTTTTGCATTGGTGCCGAAGAAAATATACAGTTAGCCATAAGGTCCATTTCGGGATTCGGGGCGGTCGGATTGTGTTTTCGTGTTTGATACTATTTTGGGTTGGCGGTTTTCGAACATCTACCTTTCTCACGTTCAACATCTGCCAACGAGGCATGGACGAGATCCTCAGCACATACATCCACTTAGAACACCATGCCTTGGACAAGAAATCCTTGAGGAGAGCATATTATCTCTCTCGAATTGCAGTAGCCGGCATTATAGTTCTCTGTGCTACTCTCTTTCCCCCTTTCGACTCTTCCCATCTCATTACCCAGCCAGAGCGCAAATTCGGACTTGCATCCGCCCTTTTGCGATGGGACGTCTTCCACTTCTCGAACATTGCTCTAAACGGGTATAACTATGAGCACTTGTTTGCTTTCTTTCCCGGAACACCTTTCCTCATGAGGCTCTTCGCAGAAGCCGGCCTGTGGATAATCAAAACGGCGGGGTTCACTGAACGGACTGCGGTCGTGGAGAGGGATGTGCTGCTTGGTGGAGCAGCCGCAAGTTTGATGTTGTGTGACTGGACTGGAGATCTATACGAGTGAGTCGCTCCCTTTCCAACACCAGAAGCAGGTTTACTTATTCTCTTTCGTCAGTCTGACAATCGCCGTTGGCGGGACTCCTTCAATGGCAAAGCTCACGACATTGCTATCACTTGTTCCACTTTCCCCTCCAGCTCTCTTGTTCGCTCCCTATGCGGAACCATTCTTCGCGACCTTGTCGTACAAAGGGATGCTCGCATGCCGCCGAAGGAATTGGATGAAAGCGAGTGTTTGTTTCATGCTTGCCACCGCGTTTAGGTCGAACGGAACAATGCTCGCAGGCTTCATTATCTGGGGTATCTTGGTAGAACCTTTGACCCTACATTGGGCAAGACGGAAAATTCTCCCTCAGGTGTGTTTCACCTTGATTCGCTCGACTCATATCTCTAATGGATTCTTTCGGTTCATTATAGGCGCTTGTGACATCCGTAATCCGCGCTACCGTATACTCGTTACTCACGGCGCTTCCCTTCGTCCTTCATCAAGTTCACGGTTACTATTCCTTCTGCACCGCCGAACGTGCCGACCCATTCTCTCCTACCGGCTTTCCCCCGTGGTGTTACTCCAAACCGCTCCCGCTTATCTACGGCTACGTTCAAAAACAATATTGGGATGTTGGATTCCTTCGGTATTGGAGATTGCCCCAGATTCCCAACTTCCTTTTCGCTGCACCAGTCATGGCGTTACTGTGGTCAGCCTCTTGGAAGCAAGTCCGGCATGTCTTCGCAAACGCTCTGGAAGGATGGACAACTGATAATGGGAAGACGACCGATATTGGAAGCCGTCTGCAACGCTCAGCGCAACGGATGATCTTTGGCCCACCCAACAGAAGAAAGGAGAACGGCGAACCTCCACGATCCCCACCTCTCAACTCCTTCGCCACACTCTCTCACGCCATCCATTGCCTAATCTTTTCCTCCATCCTTCTCGTCGAAGCACACGTCCAAATCGTTCTTCGACTCTCCAGCTCAATGCCATACACCTACTGGGCCGCGGCAGGCCTCGTCATGCAGTATAAAGGCTCGACCAGGGGGTGGAATTGGGCAAGGATATGGGTGGTTTATGTGGTAACGTGGGCATTCGTCTCGATGATTCTGTGGGCGGCTTTCCTCCCCCCAGCCTAGACCCTTGAAGTGGAGGTAAGACACCCTGGCAAGTCTCCGTAGAATACTACCGGCTGCATAGAGAGTCCAGGACCCTCGGCTAGCTACTTTGTCCCTTGAATACAGAAAAGGGGTGGTTCGCAAACTCTAGCGTGTCGAACAATCTACTCAGACCTTTACCCACATTACCTTTCGGTCTGGCTGCTCTCCTACTCCCAATAAAGGCGTCCTCCAATGCAAACACTCGGGGTTGTTACGGTTCAAGTCGTGTTCAAGACTATTTAGTAGCACAATACATGTACAGTCTCATCTCAAGTATTTTGGAAGGCGACGCGTTCCATGCATGGAACTCAATGGAAAGGTTAGTCGCTGAGAATGGACCACGCCATGAGACAACTTCTAAAGCAGTAGAAGGTTCGGTACACGCACTCGAGTGTTAGATCAAATGTTGTGCCAACGGCACTCTCTGGAACGCAGATGGGAGAGGGCTCTCGCTTCAAAGGTAGATTACTGGACCGTGCTTTAAGTTTAGCAAGCTGGGCACTCAGGGTTGCTTCCTTAGCCTGCAAGTGGGCGATGCCGAAAAAAAAAGCTGAGCCGACTGCCCCTCTTCGGATGATGAAACTTACTTCATACTCCCGAAACTTAGCTTCCAGAGCTGCTCGTTCCCTTTCGGATAGTATCGGTCTCATATCTTTCGATACGATTCCTTCAGCTTGTAACACCGCTATGATGAGCAGAGACCCATGCTTCAGCAGTGACTTATGGGCACAGCATGGAGACCACAGACCAGCCGAACGATAGCGAAATTCGAAAGTCACCCAGGGATCTCTGTCAGGGGGTGTCAAAGGTCTGGTTAAGTTAGTGGTCATATTGAATCCACATGACTTGGGTTTACCGAGCCTAGCAAGAGAAATTAGAATAAAATTGTTCGTCAAGTGTGTCAACATACCCGACTAGATGTCCACCTGCCTTCTTACTCTTTTCATGGACGACAATTTTATCCGCGGGCAGGGCCCCCGCTTTCCAGTCTCCCTGACCCGTAACAAGCACCCGGTGCATTTGGACCCGAACAGTCCCTGGGCCTCTGAGCTCCAGCCCCAAGTCCAAGTAGTTATCGTTATCTAAGACAACCAAATTAGGCGGGCAGTGAGTGATTGGTGATTAGTTGTATTGCAACACGTTAGACCATTTCGACACCCCACCGGTAGTTTCCAAAGACGTAAACTGTAGGGGAGATCTTGTGGTAGGGGATGTTCTAACACTCTTGATCTGGCTCGAGAAACCCCATCGTTTCCCCATAAGCACCCTTGTAACGGTCTTTCTGTTTCCATCTAGATAAACCTGACCTGATATCGTATGGCGGAAGCTCGTCTCTTGCTTGCAGCAAATGGTGAACCGTTGGCCTGCCTCGGATGGGATCCAACAAGTGGCTGTCTTGGACTTGTCATGGTATTCAGTCTTGTATTCAGGGAGGTCTTTGCCGTTGACTTGAATTGAGACAGAGAAAGAGCGAAAAGTGAGCATTGTGATGTAAGTTAGAGGTGGTTGGATATGGGGGAGATAACGTTGTCGTAAAGGCCATGCTTGCAGGGCTGTGTTCCCACGCCACCTGCGTGACGCCGACAAGTCCCTTCAGTCTTGCAGTCAATAGCTAGACATTACAGGCATAAGTGATAGATGAAGAAGCCCATATCCATTTGCGCCAGGCCATAGCTATGCTCTGGATCTGGAGAATACACAGTGTACAGCCAGGATACATAAAAAGGCTTGGTAACAATTCCCCCGGGACTCTCGTATCCCTGGAGCACTGGAGGTACACTCATGTGAGGCTAACAAAATACAGACACCTCAATCGCGCCTATTCAAAGGTGTATAACATTGTTAGATTAACCCAGACTCCAGAGAAAGGCTTTTATAAAGGGGGTTTGGACTAAATGCAGAGAAGGGAGCAGGACTTACTCTTGGATTAGATCAAAATCATCCTCGGGGCCGACCTGGTGGGTTGAGCCAAGCTGGCTGCATATCGCTTTCAATTCAATCTGAACCTTTGCTAACTCAGCCTGGTTAAAACAGGAAGGCAGCCATCAGTTAATCACAGCGCTAAGAATGCAAGGAGAACAATCTACCTGAACTCGAAGGGCAGCTTGTTGTGCATCTGGATCTGAAACGAGCTTGGGAATTATCCCATCAGCTTGCAGCCTCGCTGTCAAGTTGAAGCAGACATCAGTACCCAGTTGAAAGAAGTGGTAGAGGAGCTCTACCAATAGGACGATATTTAAATTCAAATGTTGCCCAGGATCTTTTGTCTAACCGTTCAAACACCTCAGTAAAGGCAGCAGTATCCTCAACTGGCTCTTCGCGTCCCAGTCTATGGGTATGATAAACATGTGAGATATGTGGAAGATGATGTTGTTTCAGTACAGACACTCACTGTACAACATGGTTTCCAGCCTTGTGACTTGCTTCAGGCACCAGCAATTCACGGCGGGGAATTGGATTGATGTATTTATTCACGGCCTTCTTTTTCCGGAGTTTTGTGACTGTGACTCGACGCATTTGGATTACAATTTTGCCAAGGGCACTGAGGTCAATACCCTCATTGACATATGACTCATCAGCTTAACATATTGGAAGTCAGCAAAAATAACTTATAAGTGGTTCCCTAGATGGCCTACCCGTTGTACCCAGCTTTTCAAATTGAAAGCGGCGGCCCATAGTACTTGAGATTAGACAACCATTGATGCGATCCTTGTAGTCATAGTCCTGGCCAATAACTGCTTCTGACACCTTCTTACCATCCACCGAGATGGTAACGCAAGTTGTGTGCTTCAGGGAGCGGGCTTGAAACAGTACGATTTCGAATTCTGTTCCAGCCTCCGAAGGAATCCAAGCAGTAATATGGCGACGTTCGGGGTTAGGGTTCTTTTCATAGACCGGAAGGTCTTTTCCGTTCACGCGAATCGACACTTTGTAACCGCAGTAATCGATAAAATGCTCATCTGAGTCGAGGGTTGGCATGGGGCTTTCTGGGGTTGATTGTGGAAATGAGCTGCTTGAAATGGATGGTGGTTCAGAGATAACGCTGTGGACACAGGACTTGCGTTATATAGATGAGGGGAGAGAACGGATGCAATGGCCTTGGGGATCCACCTGATGGTTAAAGAAATCGTCGACTTTGTCCTTTCTCTGCGAAATGCTTACCTAACTTACCTGCGTGCCTGC
>WSUB01000443.1:0-10283 GCA_019633425.1 Tulasnella sp. 424 | reverse complement strand
GATATCTGGGCACTGGGCTGGATCGCTTATGAGGTACGACGAACCACGACGATCAATTACCGTCGATGCTCATAGACCTACGCTGGGATAGGTGATGACCAACACTATTCCATTTCACGATGTCAAAAGGGACGTCGCCGTAGTCAGTCGGGTCGTTCAAGGAGACCTTCCGTCCATCACCGACCATACCCGCATGTCGTTAATTCAGGCGCTTTGTTCACTCATGGCCCAATGTTGGAGCATTAGCCCTGAAAAGAGACCGACGGCAGCTGGTTGTCTGAAATTACTCCGTTATATGGTGAGTGAGCGGCGCTAGTAACGGATCGGTGTCATTCATGTTTCGGTGTGGTTGACCCGGCATCCTCTCGATACAGCCAAAGATCATTCCAGCACGTACCCAAGCCGGAGACCCAGAGGCTTCTCAGGCTCGCTATGCTGGACTTCTCCTTCAACTTGGAGAAATGTACAGACTGCAAAGCGACTTCGTCCACGCCTTGGAGTGCTTCACCAAGGCGTTGGATATTTGCGCAACCATCAAGGACACCCGCCGAGAGGCTGACGCTCTGCTAGGTCTTGCTGAAGTACATCGGTTTCAAGCCGAATACAGCAACGCTGCAGGCTTCTACTCCGGAGCCCTGCAGCTTTATACCGATATCGGCAGTCACAACTGGAGAGCCTATGCTCTGTGGGGTCTTGGTGAGGTGCACCGACACCTCGGCGAATACACCGAAGCCTCCACGGCGTACTCCCAGGCCCTGCAGATTTCTACCGACATCGGCGAACATGGCGAGAGAGGTAACGCTCTTTTCGGCCTCGCAGAGATCCATCGGTTACAAGAGGAGTACGACGAGGCTATCAGATTGTACTCCGAAGTCCTCCAAATGCATACGGAAATGGGATTTAGCCTAGGGAGAGCTAGCGTTTTGGAGAGTCTTGGTGAAGTTCATCAATCTCGAGGGGAGTACAGGGAGGCCATCAGGTTTCACTCCGAATCGCTCCAGATATACACTGAAATGGGCCACAGAAAAGGAAGAGCCGGGGCTCTCTGGTCCCTCGCCTCGGTCCATCTATCTCGAGAGGAGTACGACACTGCCGCTTCGTTCTACTCCGAAGCCCTGCAGATTTTTACCGACATCGGCGATAAGGTCTGGAGAGCCCAGTCTCTGCTTGGTCTTGCTGAAACGCACGATCAGCAGGGCCACCGTAGTGAAGCGATATCTTGCTACACGGAAGCCTCCGAAGCCTATCGAGAACTTGGGCGCTCCGAGCGTGCCGCCGACGCTTTGAAGAAGGCCGCTAATCTCCGCACCGGAGAGGCCGCATGATGGTTTAATGAATATATTCGAGCTTACACTAGACTCTTTATTTTCGTTGGAGTAAAATTCTGCTATATGTGTGGAGTCTAAAGGTTTCATGTACTATGTTTCATTTAATTAGCCAAAGCGCCTGTAGTCCGTTTTCTGTCATCTGTTAGCCACCCCTGCCTGGTGTAGAAGAAATCAACGGTCTCTCGTACCATAATAGTCCGCTTCCTTCACGTATACTAAATATTTCTGTACTTTCTTGGGCACGATCAACCCAGCCTATTTGAGTAACCGTCCGCGAGGAACGTAAAGCCTGAGGGATCAAGCTGTCCGGTGCTAGCTTTTCTGTAGCTATAGCACACAATTTCAACATCAGCGTTAAGCGCCGCCACTCGGCTTAAGGTACAGCATTCGCCCAACTCGGTAACGAAGGGATCTTTTCCAAAGGATGCCAGGCAAAGAGGTTTGTATCGTCCCATTGAAGCGTCGTGTGCAACTTCAGCGGCACCAGTAACCACCTGAAGGGGCGGGCAAGCGTCGAAGTTCGGTTAGGTCTCGTCGAACTGTCCTTGTCCTCCGCCTCGAAACCCCCCCCCCCTGCACGTCTCATACCTCTTGCTTCGAAAACTTGTGTTTTCACCCCTACATGCTTACGTATGTTTGTACGTTGGGCCAAGTCTTAACGCCCTTAAGGCCGTTTGTTGTGGTCAAATCGAGATTCTCTCTCTCTCTGTCCTTGTCCTCCGTCATTGTCTGGATCATTCACATGACCATGACATTGTCAATGCAGATATTGTCTTGTTGGTGAGTTCCCATTTTCGTAGGGGAGGCCTAATTGCCTGGCACGCCAAAAGTTGACTTGGGCACTTTGTTGTCCATGCATGCTATTTCTCTCCAGGATCGGCCACCGTGCCCCAATCCAGACCATGGACGCAAATACCCCGCAAACAAGTCCGGGGTTCATTTCCAAGTTGACTCGCTAAAAGCTAGCTCTGATTGTCTCTCTATTCTCGGTATACCTGCATTCAACCGAGTACTAATTTCAGTCCGGACCGTCCTCATTTTCCCCACTACAGTGACTACACCACCCCCAGACCCACACACACCCTCTCATCCATCCGTACATATAGAACCATCTTTACCACCCAAGCTTATGAAAGCTCCACTTACTGCTCTCGCACCAGCCCTAAAGGGTTACAATGACCTTGATTGTACACTCCTCCACGTCGTACGTTCCATCGTCCCTGACGCGGCCCATCCCGTCCATTCCAAGGTCAAGCACCTCAACCGCAAAACCATTCCGCTGCCAGTCTCTTCAGTCGAGTTTGGACCGCTTCAAACGCTCAACATGTGTCCCAAATTCTCCAACCGACTTCGGTACTCCAACCAGCACCTGGTGGATGGGCAGATGGACTTGCATAAGATCCCAATCCGACACCGCCAACGGCTCCTGACGCTCCTATGACGCGTTAGGCAAGCATGGTATCGCGAACCGAGCTTGGTGAGAGTCTTCCCTTCCGTTTTCTTCGTACACCTGTCTAATCCTCCTGACTCTCGTACCAGCGCCTCCCCGGTAGTCCCCATCATATCCTCAACCGGCTCCGATCCAACGCCTTCGTAACTCCTGTCGGGCTTTTCTCCCATGGTCATCCGGATCGACTCCCCATTCCGAACCGTCATCAAGCGCCCCCAACTCATGCAGACGTACCTCGGCGATGCGTCGCACATCACTACTAACGCACCCGATGTCGAGAGCGTGCTCTCTCGGAGTCCTCTTGTGATGCGTCGACGAGGAGAGACTTGTGGAAATCGACCCAGCGGTGCAGAGAAACGAAGAGACGGCGGCCGACGACGAGAGCCCCAATGAAGACGCCGGCTCATCCCCACCAACGTCCAACGGCCAGCATCGTACCCAATTCATCTACCGAACAAGAACAAGCTCCCCCCCCCCCCCCGGGCGGAAAACATCGATTTCAGACGAGGATCACCTTAGCGGGAATACCGACAGCGAGAGCTATCCTCATATGCTCGGTCGTAGCCGATGGCGACTCGGACTCTGGTCCCAGGGCAGGGGGAACGTGCGAGGTTAATGAAGCAATACATGCGTCGGTGGGGAGACAGGACGACCGTAAGCCTAAACAAGACACTGCTCGCTCCATTCTCGAAGAGCCAAACCGAACTTATCCTGGGGGAGCGGGAAACCGAAATACGCCGCACACTCCGTCATCCAGCTTCACCTAGCTCGAGCAGCCACAGGTCTCAAGCTTTCCAAGAGCATACTACTACGGCTTAATTCTGCGGTGTACTCCCAAGCTGGCGGGCAAATGGGTCGCGACAGGTCCGACTCGTCGTGGAACATCCGCAGCCTCGTCCGTGCGCCTGAAGATCCCAACCCAATTTCTCATCCACCACCTTTTAAACCGCGACAATCGCATCTTCTCTACACGCACCGACACAGAAAACCTCGCACACCCGGCCTCCGCGTTTGTTCAGGTTCCCGCCGAGACGACACGGAGACCTCCTACTACCTCTCCGCGTCCCCTCCGGCTTGCAAGCGTAGCGAGCTACAGCTTGTCAATCTCGAGCGTCAACGACTTTTCTGGAGTCACCGGTCCGTTGTCCGAAAGGAAGTGCGCGTTTGGATCTAGCAGTGCTTGCGACCCACAACCGGCCAAAGGAGGGCATCCAGAATCAGAGGACCTTTACAGGCAATATGTACCTCCACCTCTACCACCTCCTGGAACCTCTCCAGTCGCGGTGACCTACAGCACGGGTCCTGCCAGAAACCACCCGCAGAGCCTTGGAACGGGGGAAGGGTTATTGTGTTCTGATGCCCTCAGGGGGATTGCGCTAGTGGAAGGTCGGGGGGATGCTCCTGCAACGTGGACGGGAAGGAACAATAGCCGAGCTAGTCCGACGGATTCTCACCACACCAACACGCGGCAGGATCATAATGCCCGGGACCGCCTACGATCACACCGAGGAACCGCACGCGCTTCAGTGCTACAGCAGCGGGCGGCTGAAGAGTGAAAATCTTATGGTTATCATACCTCCTCCTCACCTTCGACGTACCCAGTTCCGTCGGCAGTACCGGTCCCTATTCCGCCTCCCCAGACGACCGCTTCAACTGGGACGGATCTTCCTGATATCTTAGCCTCGCGTAAAACGTGGCACTTCGGTGAAGGTCGTACCCGTGAACAAGGTCGCATCTCCAGCCTCCCCAGCTTCGACCACCGCTGGACAAAGACAAGCGAGGCGAGGAACTGTCGGTGCGAAGAAGTCCACTCTGGTCCTGACTTGGTCGTAGGAATCCCCTTAGCTCCCTACCTCGGAAGGCAAAGGATGGGTCCTGGTCCCCGTAGACTCGAGTTGGATGGCGAGCTTGGGTGCTGCTGTGGTTACGATGGGCGATGCCGCCGCCAACGGGATGGCGTGAAGTCGTTTGACGTCGAGCAGTCCCGCGACGAACCATGCCGGGATGATTGGCCTTTGAAGAAGTTCTCTCGTCGGGGCATGTTCGAGACAACACTATCGATACGATTAATTCGCCTGTTGATCAGTACGCTGGGGTGAAGGTCTCCACGACGATATCATCTTTCACGTGGCGTAAAGGCGGTTTAAAGAAGCAGTAACGTTCTGGATCGAGCGATGACTGTCGAGAGGAGAAGCGGGAGTAGATCATCCAAGTCGAAGGGCGGGCATAGGAAGATGGCTTCCGAGCCGATTGTACAAATGGGCATGGTCGTCGGTTTCGGATGATCGATTGGACCGGGGGGGGGGACGATTCTGCAGGTGCTGTGATGGTGAAAAGAAGTCGACCGGGCGACGTGTAAGGGATCTCAAGCCTCCCCCTTTCATGTCCAAGTTGACGAATGGGTGAAGAGGGGGGCCACAACGGGTGGCTATTCCTCGCCCTTCAGGAAGCTCCTTTATCCTTGATGATTTGTTATTTATGTCCGCTGGCGTGGACAGTTCGGAATTCCCCCCTCTCTCGGAATTGGTTCTTTTTTCCTGACTTCTCCGGGTACTTTCTCTTGCACTTCTTTTACTTGCATCCTCGTCAAATTTTCATCCCACTATCGTGTTTGGTTCAATATATCCATAGTCACCAGATTCTCGTGAATCCATTGCATCGACGGATTGGCTGTGCTGGATTTTTTCTCTCTCACATTGCCGCTTTACATGTACTTTATAGTGTGTGTTTCGATTTCTCATTTCCCTTAGGCGAATTTACGCTTTCACTATTTTGCTTATTCTTGCGCATGGATGATCAGGCAGGTGAATAGAGTTGAGTAATGCATGAGGGTGAGGATACAAGTCTCGGAAACCAACTCGTCTGGCCTTGTAGCCGCTTCAGGCTGCAGCTTGAAACAAATGGTACTCAAGAACAGTTTCGCGTCGAAAGACGTTAAAGGCCCGGGGATGCGTATTTCTCCGAGGCAGTCCTTATTACGACTAACCGATGTGTCATCAAATCAGCAGTAGTACTCATGCTTCAGGCTGAGCGGACCCATAATCACTGCGCGTTGACTCGCTCGTAAATTTGATTTACTCTGGATGTTGCGTGGGTCTCGCGGATCAGGGAGGCGTTCTATATTTACGGCCTTCGAACAATTCACCATATTCGAGGCGTTTGGAGGATAGTAAAGGAGTCCCGAAACAGCCCGAGGACGGCATAGGGAGGCGGCATTTAAGAAATAAAGCGATTGGTGTAGAATGGGAGTCGTTCGCGAATGGAGGAATTGCCAATGGGGCTGTGCAGAGGGAAACCAGGGCATCACAGTGTTGAAAGCTGCTAACTAAGCTTCGACTAGCAACTTGGGTTCAAAGTAATGGTCGGTAAAGAGGTACTCCCTGTCATTTAGGAGCGTCGTGGACGAAGCGCCGGTTTGTCAAAGTTGTTGGTGTACATGTGGCAGTTGAGTAACCGTAGGTGCGGGAGGGGGTCGGTGTTTGGTTAGAACGTCCCGGTTGTCCAGGAAAGGAAATAGAAAGCCAAGACAAAGCGAAGCGAAAGACAATCTCAATCCAGCCCAAAGTTGATCTGGGTAGAGTCGCTTGCGTGGTTTGGTGACGTAACTCGTCTTACCTTGCAACCGTTTGTTTGTGCGAGATGTTGACTCACGCGGCCGAACCTTATCGTTGTCCGAGATCGCTGAGAACACTCCATTACAAGGTTTAGACACTACAGCAGGCCTACTACCCTCATGATCCCATCAGGACGATAAAGGGGACGTCTTTTTATACCCTCTCGCCACCCCCACCCCTTTCAAACCTCGACTCGTGTCCCCCTCGCCGGCGAGTCCCTTCCCGACTGTAGTAGTCTCATACCAGCCCTACTCCACCTATCGTCTGATGCAAGGAAACGAAATCCACGAGGCCGACCCTCAGGCGCCCGGGTCCGGTCAAGATCCCCATCATGAGATCCAGCTTAGCGCCAAGCTAGTGCGTTCAGTTCGGGTCTTGAGGGGTGGTTGCAGCGAGTCGCTGACGAGGTTTTGTGTTTGTAGCGGGCCAAGCTCGAGAGCCTTGCCCAGTGGCGACTCGATCCCTCCTTCATCGAATTCCCTGGAGACGTCCGCGAGTTTCGTGGAGGATACGCAACGGTTTCACAGGCACATCTAGCTTCGCCTCCCGGTGGTCAAAGTTCTGAGCCGAAGGTCGTGTGGCAATAACCTCATCATTGCCAGAAAAGCTAATGGTCGACCGACTCACCTGCTCCAACAGGTTGTGGCCGTCAAGATGCTGAAGGTAGAACGTGAGGCGGATCTGGAACGAGTATTAGGGGTAAGAATCCCTCCCCCGATTGCAGACCCTGATCGAAATACTAACTTCTCTCTCAGTTGGCACTCAGAGAATCGAAATTCGTGGCCGAGCTTTCGCATCCCAACGTTGTTAGGCTAGAAGGATTCGTTGAAGATGCGTCCAAGCAGACGATATGGTTGGTCTTTCCATGGGAAGACAACGGAAACTTGAGGGACTTTCTTGCGTCTGGAGAATGGGAAATTCCTGAGCGAATCTCGCTGGTATGATCGGTCTCTTTTCCTTTGACCCACAACTAAGAAGCCATACTACAGATTAATGACGTGGTGAAGGGGGTTGAATACCTCCATGGCCAAACCCCACCGATATATCATGGTGACCTTAAATCGGTAGGCGTGCCCACTTGAAATTCTGCATGGTGGTCTGGCTAATCGCGAATACCTGTAGCTCAACATATTAGTTAATTCAGAGTATAACGCTGTGATTACGGATTTCGGCTCTGCTCGTCGCCTAGGGACCAAGGACTTCGACCACGAAGCGAAGAAACTTGACCCCCAGCCAAGACCGGAACAAACCACGGACGAGGAGAGCATCACTCTCCAAGCAGTGTACTCTGCCTCCACCAATACAATAACCCTCACCTGCGGCAATTTCACCCTTCGCTGGGCCGCTCCTGAGCTTCTGAGGGACGACCCACCGACCCTTGCGTGCGATATCTGGGCACTGGGCTGGATCGCTTATGAGGTACGACGAACCACGACGATCAATTACCGTCGATGCTCATAGACTTGCGCTGGAATAGGTGATGACCAACACGATTCCATTTCACGATGTCAAAAGGGACGTCGCCGTCGTCAGTCGGGTGCTTCAGGGAAACCTTCCGTCCATCACCGACCATGCCCGCATGTCGTTAATTCAGGCGCTTTGTTCACTCATGGCCCAATGTTGGAGCATCAGCCCTGAAAAGCGACCGACGGCAGCCGATTCTCTGAAATTAATCACTTGGATGGTGAGTGAGCGGCGCTAGTAACGGATCGGCGTCATTCATGTTTCGGTGTGGTTGACCCGAGATCCACTCGATACAGCCGATGATCGTTCCAGCACGTACCCAAGCTGGAGACCCAGAGGCTTCACAGGCTCGCTATGCTGGACTTCTCCTTCAACTTGGAGAAATGTACAGACTGCAAAGCGACTTCGATCACGCATTGGAGTGCTTCACCAAGGCGTTGGATATTTGCGCAACCACCAAGGACACCCGCCAAAAGGCTGACGCTCTGTGGGGTCTTGCTGAAGTGCATCGGTTTCAAGCACAGTACAGCAAGGCCGCAGGTTTCTACTCCGAAGTCCTGCAGCTTTATACCGATATCAGCAGTCACGGTTGGAGAGCGTCTGCTTTATGGGGTCTCGGTGAGGTGCACCGAGCACTAGGCGAGGACACCGAAGCCTTCATGTCGTACTCCGAGGCCCTGCAGATCTCTACCGACATCGGCGATCATCGCGGGAGAAGTAACGCTCTTTTTGGCCTCGCTCATATCCATGAGTCACGAGGGGAGTATGACGAGGCTATCAGATTGTACTCCGAAGCCCTCCAAATACGTACGGAAGCGGGATTTAGGGTAGGGAGAGCCAGCGTTTTAAGGAGTCTTGGTGACGTTCATAAATCTCGAGGGGAGTACAGCGAGGCCATCAAGTTCCACTCCGAATCACTCCAGATATACACCGAAGTGGGCCACAGATCAGGACAGGCCCACGCTCTATGGAGCCTCGCTAATGTCCATCTATCTCGAAAGGAGTACGGCGATGCCGCTACGTTCTACTCCGAAGTCCTGCAGATTTCTACCGACATCGGCTATAAAACCTTCAGAGCCCACTCTCTGCTTGGTCTTGCTGAAACGCACGATCAGCAGGGCCATCGTAGTGAAGCGTTATCTTGCTACACTGACGCCTCTAAAGCCTATCAAGAACTTGGGCACTCCGAGAGCGCAGCCGACGCTTTGAAGAAGGCCGCGGATCTCCGTACCGGAGAGTCCGCATGATGGGTTAATGAATATATTCGAGATTAAACTAGACTCTTTGTTTTCGTCGGAGTAAAATTCTGCTGTATGTGTGGTGTCTCACCTTGCATGCAGTATGTTTCATTAGCCAAAGCGCCTGTATTCCGTTTTCTGTCATCCGTTAGTCACCCCTGCCGGCTGTAGCAGAAATCAATGGTCTCTCGTACCACAGTTCGCCCCTTTCAGGTATACTAACTACTTCTGTACTTCGATCAACCCAACCTACTGAGTGACCGTCCGCGAGGAACATAAGGCCTGAAGGATGAAGCTGGCATTATCTGCACGGTGCGAGCTTTCCTGAAGCACTGGATTTCAACTTCAGGTTCAAGCGCCACTTAGTTAGGGCACAGCATTCGCCAAACTCGGTAAATTAGGGATCTTTTCAAAGGGCTGCCCAGCAAAGAGCTATGTCTCGTCGCTTTGAAGCACCGTGTGCCGCCAGTAAGCAACTGAAGGCACGGGAAAGCGTCGAAGTTCGGTTACGTAGGTTTCGGACTTGCAACGTCGCATGAGGAGCGACTGGGGGGTTTCTCGCAGCTACAGCAGTAGCTTTGAAATTCACCTCTTTACTATACTCATCGTTTTCTAACTCACAAGTGGACGTCCGGGCGACCTACAGGCGAAGGCATTGAGTTCGTCAACCGGCTGCGCCGGTCTCCGAGACTCTCCTCCTTCGCTCTCCAGTTTTAACAGACCGTGTGTGAGATCGATCATTCTATGGGTATGAATTCAGCCGTGACTGACGGATTAATTGAGGACTAGAAGAGGTTTGCCCCAAATGCACCCAGGGTAGGTGTGAGTGAGGTGCATGTCATTGGCGAGAAGAGTTTGTCACCACGGATGCCAGATCACCATGGTATATTTGATGCTGATCAGAATGACTTTGGGGGTGTAACTACTGGTAATCTTGTCCGTTGGGCTCTTGGCTTTGTATGGGAGTGCAGCGTTGGAGGGGGAGTGTGGCTGCAGTTGGCCAATGGCCCTTACGCGTCCGCGCCCACTTCCTCTTCCGGTTTTGTGCTTCTCTCTCTTTCTTCTGCTTCCTCTTTTCTCTGCATTCACTCCGTTTCACCATTCATTGTCCGTCTTTCAGCTATCCTTGTACATCTTTCATGACGGGATTTCTTTGTCACGGTACACTTATATACCCTCACTCTCGTGT
>WSUB01000442.1:0-10294 GCA_019633425.1 Tulasnella sp. 424 | reverse complement strand
CTCAAGTAATTTTCTTAGCTGAGGAAATTGTGAGAAAGGTCCACCACCTCCAAGGATTTTATCACACTAAGTCACATGAGAAAATCATGATTTGCTAGGGGTGTGACAAGGGTTGGAGTTCCCATATTGAACTCTCAACACTTGTCAGTGTAATAAATACTGTTTGTCACAGATATCGTGACAACCGTATTTATTATCTAGCTACAAACATTCTAGATTATTCTACGTACTTCTACTAAGTTCTGGGGAGTTGGAGCAGCTCCGGGGGGATTGGCCAGTGGCCAGTGTTTGGCCTGGGCGCTTAATCCGCTGGATCAGCTATTGGGCCCGCCCCCGGATGGTTGCAGCGTGTTCTAACACGTGCATCGGCGACGAATCAACCCACTAAGACTAATCGCTGAAGTAGGAATGTTTCCTACTTTGACGGATGGTCGGAAATTCAAGATTGTCGATCTGGTTTCCCAAAAATGGCCCAAAATGGTAATTCGTTCATTTATTAGGCTATTTACTTTTGACTTTTTGTAATACTACTGGTAGAAACAAGAGAAAAAGGAAAAGAACATATATTCCCTAAAGGACTGATTGGGGAGGCTAACTACTAGTACATTCAGTGGTGGGGCATCCGCATATATGCAGATCCCATGGTTCAGAACAACATACCAGGTAAAGTAGAAGCAGGGGAAGTGGCACCAGACCCGGCGGAAACTCCATAAGGATAATGGAAGGGGTCAATCACAGGAGTGGACGCAAATGGAGCAGAGGACCCTTGATAAACAGAAGAAGTGTAAGAAAGGGAAAACACATGGAAGGAAAAGGGGAACATACCTGAAAAACGGTCCAAACAAGGCGAACTGTTGGGCAGGACGTGTGACATTGAAGCAGAGGTGTTGCCATTGCTAACAGCTATCTTGATAGAAAGGTTGGAACATGAAGGGGACATGAGCACAGGGAGGCAAAGGAGAAGGGACCACAACCTGGAACACCCAGACCAACGAAAGGACTTGACATAAGAAATTCTGAGAGCGGAAATATGAAGCCTGCATGTGATGTGAGCAGCGAACAAAGAGAGAAAGAAAGAAAAGGAAAGCCATGTACTCATAAAACCGAGTCCAAAAACGAGGAGCAAAAAATAGAAGGAAAAACAGCCAGTGGAGAGGGCATGAAGAAGAGAAAAGAAAGGAGAGAACGAAAAAGGAGCCATAAAAGAAAAAGGGGTCGTCAGCGTTAGGTACGGGTGGAGGTGGAATGGAAGGATGTTGAGCACATAACAGCAAAGACAGATGGATTACGTGGGGAGTCTTAGTAAAAGATGACAAGAAAATGATTAGTCAAAAACTACAAAGTAAATCCCGCTAACAAGACCCACAACCTGTTGAAATGGTTATGGGAAGAATGCAATGTAGAGTGAATATAAAAAAAAATTGTATAAAATTTCAATTTGTGTGCTATATATTCCCCCATGCTCTTACAGCTGTTTGCGAAACAATAGGCGGAAAGTGATTTTTGTCACGTTCTACAGGAAACCCCATTTCAACATATTTGAGCTGCAATTCCCCCATTTCTGAGTATTATTTTGTATAAACTTTTCAGTGGCAATAGAAAGTAATTATATACATGTATGGAAATTTCCGGCTTATTCTAATCAGCGACCCCCCTCGGAGAAACCCCCCACAGCGACCCCTTCCGATCAGAAGGTGTGCTGACTAATTCAGCACCTCGGGTGACACCGTCAGAGGAGTTTGCCAAGGACGTAAGGGTCCTCACACCTTCCTGTCACTTCAGCCGATGTGAACAAGCTGGAGGTACCAGGGACCAGAGCGTCGCAGTCCAGACTGGCGCATTGGTTGTCGCTGTTGACGATGGCCACGACCACAGACAGTGCGCGGCGATTGGCGATTGTATGTAGGTTGTTAGACTGGTATCTAGAAATAGATAATAGCTGTACTGTAAATGCTTTGCTAAGTCTATGTGTGTTTTGAGCGCCGACAGACAGCAGGCGCGGTGATGACATCCAACACTGACCGTCATACACGCTGGTTTGACAAATTTTGAATTTTTTTCATTAAAACAAGCACAGAGAGAAGTCTTTGTTATGTACGATTATATGACGGCCGTGTGCCACCTCTGCAGTCTTGGCCATCGTCGACGACAGCAGCCAACGCGCCAGTCGGGACTGCAACCTCTCTGGTCCCTGGCACCAACAGCTCGTTCACATTGCCTGAGGTGATGGGAAGGTGTGAGGACCCTTACGCCCTTGGCGAACTCCTCTGACAGCGTCACCTGAGGTGCTGAATTAGTCAGCATACCTTCCAATCGGAAGTAGGGACTAGCGGCGGGTGGCAGATCTCATGGGTGGATCACCAACCTGCTGTCATCCGCTCACAAAACGTCCATAGGAAATCTACTTGTGACGGGTTGGGCGACTACGGGTGCAAAGCGTGGTTGTGTGCGTGATTCCCGCAGATAATCCAACCATCCGTCTGTTTGCCCCCTGCTCGAGCCTGCACTGCACGTTTCTTGCAACTCTTACTACAGATAATTCGGACGACAAAAACAGCAAGGAGTCGACACCGCTGCAAACCGGTGACTCCCATCTCTTTGCACTCGCCCAATTGCTCACTCCTGGTGTTATCCCTACCCCTCCAGGCACATCTGAACCCGTCAAGAAATGAAGCAACCCAAAGAAATTAATAATTCCAAGTTAGACTGACGCAAAAGTTTCGAATCTGACCAACAAGGCTATTATTATACATAGGTGTGTCTGGTGGCATTAAGTGTGAGGCCATCGTTTCTAATTCTCTATTGCAGGGGCAAAGAAGACTTGGCACTCACCCAAATACGACTACTATACCATATTGCTTCATCAGCGGGAGCATCCTGAGGTACCAGCCGAAAACATGGATTTTGCTTCTACCTGTCACACCAATCCCAACCACATTGTCTATCGTGCTTGCATGGGCACTGCTGCATGGTGCAAGAAACAATGAACCTCAAGAACTTGTCTGCAGCATTTGATCATGGATCTTCAACCTAGAGAGCTTTATTATTATTATTTGTATGTAGTTTACATTACTTAATACATTTAGTGGCGGGTGGGATGGATAATCCACGAGTTCCGCAGATGGTTATCCGCAGGTGGACCCTGGAGTCAGGATGCAGAACTCACCAGCTTCGCATCCGTGTGAGATTCGGTACCTATCCGCGGATGGGAGCGTGGTGAGTCCCAGGTACGCTCAAACTAGTCCCTAATCGGAAGGGGTTGCCATGGGGGTTTCTCTGAGGGGGGTCGCTGATTAGAATAAGCCGAAATTTCCACCCTGAGCAAACCAACTTTTCATCTATGGAGAATGTTGTAGAAAATGCTCCTAAGGGAACCAGTTTTCTCGGTAGTCTCAACTTTTGGAAAATTTTCCAGCTGTTTTCCAAAAGTTGAAAACTACCAAGAAAACTGGTTCCCCTAGGAGCATTTTCTACAACATTTTCCATAGATGAAAAAGTTGGTTTGCTCAAGGTGCAAGCAACAAGCAAAGATCCTCAAGAAGCAAAACTGCAGGCTTCTCAAGGGAACTGCATCTGGCCCTTCCCAGCCTGAGAAGCACGAGTTGATCCCCAGACCTCCTGGCCATAATGGCAAAGACACTTGGATCTTGTGAGACAAGTTGGGTCTCTCCACCACCCCGGAGCAGAAGCTATTGTACAACTCCATTAGAGTGCGTCTCCCTTTCTGTAAAGTCGGATTATTAACTAACATCCAGCAGTCTGGGGTTAGAGTTTGCATGGATACTGCTGGACTCAATGTCACCAAGCCCTTCAAGTGGCAAGAAACTGGACGACTGTATCAATGTTACACCCTTGTAAGTCCACCCAAGATGGGCATATTCCACCAGCTCATACTTTTGCATCTAGGCAAAGGAGCGCTATCCATTCCTTTGTAGGTTTGACAGTGATTGGGCGACTTCCGAAATCGTCAAGGATGTCCTCACCAATCGTTGCAAGTATCAAATCAAGCTCACTGGTCAAGCACCAGAGAACACCAACAACCAGGAACACACTCCAGCTCACAGCAATGCGGAGTTGGAAGGAAGGGAGAGTTCTGTCCCTGCGGGCAGCAAGGGTAGTGAGGGCACTGATGATGAAGAAGTCGAAGTCGACAACGAAGATGATAGCTCAGATTAAGTAGCCAATAACTTGTAATACAAATTCATTATATCATGAAATGAAGAGCCAGTCTGTGCCAATGAGAAGCAGTAGCACTAGGCATGAGGGAAGATGAATTAGTAGGTTGGCTGGAAAATATAGGGGAAGTGAAATCAGGGAAATGCACAAGTTCTCACTAACCGTCAGGTCTTTCCCCGACTGCCAATTTACCTTGATCATTAGTGGAATGGGGCCCAAAGCAGTAGTTTTTCTACTAAATGCTCATAATAAAGATTTCTAAAACTTAGTTAGATTTTGCAGTACCCAGGGCTCACAGTGTGAGGTATGCCCTTCCTTCCGTTGTCGTGCAAACACTGTGTCACTGTAAGGGCAGGGACTTACCGGAGATACTGTACTGGCACGAATTATAGCAATGAGTCACGTCACGCTCTCCGCTCCTGTTGTTCTGGGAAGGAACATCCAGTCATAAATGAGGGGTCCGTCGCTATCTCGTCGCTTTGGTCACACCTTTTTTTGTTATGTTTTTCGAAAAAAATGCCATTTAAAAACATTTTTCTTCTCAGTCTGAAATTTCAATATAATCTGGTTCCTTGTCCAAAAGCTCGATCTCCGAATCCTCCTCCGAGTCATCACTTGAGACCCGGTCAGAAACCATGCTTGAGCTGTTGTCCATATCTGAGCTGCCCCCTTCCCTGTCGTACGACCTCTCCGACATCTCCAAATCTCCAGTTGCACCCTCCGAGTCTGATTCCCCATTATCCTGAAGGTTCTCTCGTCTCTCCCCAACCCCATAATCCTCCTCCGACTCAGGCTCCAACTCTCCCTCTTCTTCCATCATTTCTAACACATAGGCACCATCTTCAGTAGTCACACCGGGCACCTGATCCCCGTCAAGGTGCAACCCAACAAGATCCTCAACTGAGATCGCAGTATCATCATCATAGTCTCTCCCTTCAATGTTCTCATCAGACTCAGCACCCACAATTCCCAGACTCGCCGCAAAGGTGGGCCCTGTCTCAAGCCGTTCGTCCAAAGCGGTGAGTGCTTGGTCGCTTGTAATTGTCCCATAGGACAGGTCCCACTTCTCCATTTTACACTGGGCCCAGGACCAGAGGACAATGTCAGGGTTCTGGATAAAAAAAAGTCGAACGTTTTAAGGGTCCAAGCCACGCTTGCTTCTTGAAGAATCGGGAGGCCGGTGGGGATGCTGACTGAGTCTGGCTTTTTACCAGAATCGAGCTGCTTCTTGGTTTCCTTGACAATGTAATCAAGCGCAGAAGTTTTAATGATATGCTTGACAATCCTTTGTGTGCCGACATCTTGAGGTTGGAAGTTGCTGGTACAACCGCCAGGGATGAAGACCATTTTGATATTTTTCTGTGTTGTCCACATCCAGTCAAGGAACTCCTTGCTTTGATGAACAGTCCAGCAATCAATAATCAAAAGAAATTTTTGCGTTGGCTTCAGCCCAAGCTTCTTCAGGGTGCAGGTGATATAGGGCTGGAGAAGATCAAGAACCCCACTTCAAATCACAAACAAAAACGGTTAGCCTGTTTCAAGGGTTTGATCCGCCAACTTACTGCTTTCATCGTTTTCAAGGTGCTCCAATGTTTGTCCCCTCCTGAGACCCATTGATGACCCGCAGACTCAGCCTTTTTCTGCACCTTTTCGCTGGGAAGAGACTTTTTGGTACTCCCTGCCCAGATCGACTGAAAGGGCAACATGATTCCGCCACAACAAGACCCCACCATGAGAGTCATTTGCCGCTTTTCATCCTTTGCAAAACCAGCCACCTGCTTCGCACCCTGTTCAGCCCAAGTTCTTTTGCTAGTTGGAAGGACGGACATGCCGGTCTAGTTGGCATTGATGACAAGTTTGGCCGGAATGCCATAAAGTCGGACCCAGCCTTAGGCAATGTGGAGGAATGCGTCCTCGCATTTTGAGTTCCAGTCTTCTGGCCGTTTCTGAGTAGCCTGGGTAACAGTACGATAGGACCAACGGAGTTGGGAAGAGAGGAAATTCTTGACAAACTGCTCAAGCACTTGAAGCTGGGCGTGTTTGTGTGGAGGTCAGGTGCAAGGGATCCGATAAAACCCAACATAATGGAACGGGCAAGGGTCTGGGAGACTGAGACACCCCTGCCACGAAGTTCTCGGAGCTGCAGAAGGATCGCATCAAGCACGTGTGGGTAGCGCGATTCTTGCCATTGCTGTGGAGGTCGTTCCTTGAGCTTCTTCTTCACTGCTGCCCCAGCTTCTTTAATTTTTTGCTCCTTTTCCTTGCGCTTCTTATTGGATAGTCGGCTTGCGGTATAAACGAGGATTGGACTCAAAGTTCGGATTTGGGGTTTCCGTTGATAGAGCTTTAGTGTGGTAGGGTCCCGTTGTCCTTCACTCGCTTCAGCCTGATAGGTTTGGAGACGGTGGCGACGCTGCTGGGCACGATCCTGTTCTCTTCTTTTCTCAACTGCAAGTTCCAAGATGCCCTTGGCACGAAGCCCTTGCTTGGCCTTTTTCTTTTTGATATTCTTCATTTGAGGCTTGGAGCTCGATTGCATTTTGCTCCACCATGTCTTCCCAGCTTATCTTCTTCAGCCACCCATCAAGGGTCAACTTATTTGAGGGAGGGTTGGGAGATTGCAAGGACGGCATGGGGGAGTTCAGTGTCTGGGAAATGTGTTTCCATAAAAAGGAAATATATATACTGCTTCAGACAGAAGGAAAAAGACCGAGCTATCCAACAAGAAAATTTTGTTGATAGACAGCGGGTTTGGTGATCGGTTTCACTCAGCAACATCTGCGAGATCCGCTGAGTGAATCCGCTGAGTGAATCTGATCGCGGGTCACTTTGTCACAGTGGGTCCGAAGGTCCGTCACTGTCACTAACTGACAAGAAAATGTCACACTGTCGCTATAATTCATGCCGGTACAGTACCTGATTAGGAACCCAACAACGGCAAAACGGAGCATTAGTAGTTAGCTAATCACGTGCACGGATATTCCTGTTAAACCCCTGACCTCACACTTTCTCTCTTTTCTTTTCCTCATCTTTTACCCTCGTATTCAATAACTCGACTACTCATAAACAAAAGTTTTGACAGTCATTCTCGAGTGCTACAGGACGATCCAGCAAGGTCTCTCAGTACATCCATACCAACCTCACAGTCGCTAATTTACTGTTATAGTTTGGTTCACAGATAGCTACACCCAATACAGTCGTTTCTAACGGACTACTGAGTTTGGTTCACAACTCCTAACAGGCCAGATCTTAGCATCAGGAAATCCATAATATCTAGAGGCCACTATGTAGGACTACATAGTGGGGTATAGACATGGTAGGATCTGTAGCTGTGTAGGTAACCTCACTTATAAGTGGTCTACATAGGAACCTGTAGCATGCTGTAGACAGCTGTAGTAGCATAGCACTGTAGATGCCATAGTTCTGTAGTGTTTGTAGCAGTCTAACTTCTGTAGTGCAATAGATTTTGTAGGAAACATAGTGGGGGAGGATTTCATAGTAATATTAAGAACAGCTCAGATAGTGAATAGATCTGATTGAAAGGCAGCCCCTTGGTTAAGTGTAATGATATATTTTTAAAGCATGTAAATACAATAGTAGCTAATGCTAATAAAACACCTGGAGTGAGCAAACACATTTTGAGTCGTGGGGGTGGACGAGCAAAGGTCTATGGCCAAAAGGTTAGTAAGGAATGGAATTACAAATGAACTGTCTCAAAGTAAGCTAGGAGGGTGGCAATGGTACCATCCAGTCTGGTTGTGGTCAACAAACAGATCGGGCGGGGCAGTGTTTCACAGGTGGTGGTATAGCAATAAAGGTAGTTGTTAGTAATAAAATAAGCAACATGATGGTGAAAGGGCATACCTAGATAGCTCCGTAGCATGTTAGAGTGGTGGCGATGGCATTTTTGGCATCCGGTTGTGGTCAACGGACAGATCGGGTGGTGCAGTGTTTGATGTGCTGGCGCGATACTAATAGAAGTAGTTGTTAGTAGTAAAATAAGCGAAACAAGGCAAAAGGGTGTACCTAGGTACCTCCATAGCATGGTAGAGGAGTGGCAAGGACGTTGCTGGCATCCGGTTGTGGTCAACGAACAGATCAGGTGGAGTCATGTTTGATGCACTGGCGGTAAAGCGATAAAAGCTGTCGTTAGTAATGAAATAATCTAAACCATGATGAAAAAACTGTCCTAAACTGCTTCATAGTACATTAGGAGGGCGGCCCTAGCGTCTTCCAGGTTCGGGTGTGGTCAACAGACGGATTTGGTTGGTTGGTGGTTGACTCGCTGGCGGTCTTACCGAAAGAACGGCCATTAGTAATAAACCACTCAGTACTACATTGGTAAGGACTTGCCAAAATACTCCTCAAGTACTGTGGAGGCCTTGTGTTGACATCGCTGGTGGTGAGCGCTGGATGGCTGGGGTTGGCGGAAGGAAGTTGGAACAAAAAAAAAAGTGAAGTTTGAACTTAAACCGGACCCTTTGCTCACTCACTCACTCCGTGGCACAATATCCATTTGCTGACCACAAGCCCTCCACAAGCGGATACCAACGACGCCATTGCCACCCTTCTGACATGCTATGAAGCTATTAGGTATACTCTTTTGCGGTCGTTTTGATTATTTTATTACTAATGACTATTTTTATCGCTATACCGGCCGCACATCGAACACCGCTCCACCCGATCCATCCATTGACCACAACCGGGTGCCAACAATGCCATTGCCACCCTTTTAACGTACACTGGTGCTATGTAAGTACACATTTTGATCATTGTTTGGGTTATTTTATTCCTAACAACTACTTTATCACTATCGCGCCAGTGCGTCAAACACTGCACCACCTGATCCGTTCATGGCCACAACTGGATGCCAATGACGTCATCGCCACTTCTCTAGCATGCTATGGAGGTATCTAGGTAAACCCTTTCGCTGTTGTTTCGCTTATTCTATTACTAACAACTACTTTTATCGCTGTACCGCCATCACATTAGACACTGCCCCACCCAATCCATTCAGGTTCATTGACCGCAACCGGGTGTCACTGCCAACAACCCCATCGCCACCCCTCTAGCGTACACTGGTGCTATATGTACTCTTCTTTATCAGTGTTTGCATTATTTTATTACTAGGCTATTTTTATTACTATCCTGCTAATGCGTCCAAGTCAAACTTGAACCCCACCCCACCCACTCCATTCTTTAACTGCAATCAGATGCCAATAACAGCGTCATCACCCCTTGCTTATACAGATTAACTACCCATTATCCTACTCTGTTCATTCTGTTTCTCTTACTTTGAATTTCATGAAGTCAGCTCTACATTGCTGATGTTTGCCAGGCAGACTAGAAAACTTCTCTACCATGATATCACAGAGCTGTGCCTAAAAAGTGTAGCAGGTGCATGTATCTATATTGAGCATGGCATCTGTCACTCTATGGTATCTCCCAGGATACACTCCTACAGTGCCTACAGGGCTACCAGCTCTACCAGCACTACAGCGCTACCGTGCTACAGCAACTACATACCTATTATTCTTAAAATTTCTACACCACACTATAAAGATATGAATTACTACGGTAGGCTTGTGTAGACTACATAGACTATTGTAGTCTCCAAAGATTTAACTAAACTATGACTACTAGGTATAAGTACCCCAGATATGTAGAAAATATGCATTTCCTGATGACTCAGAGGGATGGCCATTGCCGAAGGAACGGAGAGATGGATGGAGCAGTCACTGACTTATAAAGTTACCCATCCAAGCAATCCATATGACAGGAACGACCACCTCAGCATTGTTAAAGGAGCAAAACCGTCCATGTTTAGGGTTGGTTACTAAACTGCAGCTAGTCAGGTGGAACCAGACTCTACTCTTGCAAGACGCCTCTTGAAGAGAGTCTGGTATGGAGTTCTATGGAGTCCATGTGGATAGCCTCTGCCGCAGAACCTGGCTAATAGCCACGAAGTGCTGCAGCATTTCATGGCTAACATCTGGCTGATCAAATCAGGTCATCTGGTATCGGGAGATACCTGCAAAATGAATTTAACTCAAATGTAAACATGTCAGCATGCATTAGCAACAAAATACTGGACATACCAGCTGAAAGGCGGAAGATT
>WSUB01000441.1:0-10430 GCA_019633425.1 Tulasnella sp. 424 | reverse complement strand
GCGGCTCTACTCCATGTGCATTTCGTCGGGACCGCAGGAAGCTAATCACCAAGCGCTGCTTTAGAAAAAAGTACTTGGATCATTGGAGCATCTCCGAATCGAGAAAGCCCGAATTAAACTGCTCGAAAATGAAGCTCCCAAGCAAGGCGGGAAAGCGACCGTGGAGGCAGCGATACTCGTTCCAGCCCAGTCCTCGAACTCCCCGAAACTCGAAGACCCAGAGTACATCGCCGTCAAGAAGCTACGTCTCGATACCGCTACCGACGATGATCGAGCGCTGGCCGTAAGTCGTGGCACGTCTTTCCGCCAACAGCAGTCGGCTGTTCTGACATGGATGCCATTTGTGTCAAGCCATTTGCTCATGAGGTCAACCTTCTAAACGAGTTATCCCACCCGAGTGTGGTTGAACTCGTTGGATTTGTTGAAGACCTCGAGGAGGGCATCGCTTGGATTGTGCTTTCCTGGGAGAAGAATGGGAACTTACGGGAGTTCGTTCGGTCCGCCAACTGGGAGCTCCCAGAACGCATATCCTTGGTAAACCTATCTTCTTCGCTGTGACAATCTATCTTTTGCTTACGGAACCACAGATTGATGACATTGCCAGGGGGGTTAGTTACCTCCATGGAAGGACCCCGCCGATCTGCCACGGAGACCTAAAATCCGTAAGCTTAATACACTTGCCCGTCTTTGCGTAGATTGACTCGGCCTGAAACTAGCTGAACGTCCTGGTCAATTCCGAGAACCGAGCAATTATTACCGACTTCGGTTCTGCTCGGACGATGGATTCCGCGGCAGTTAGAAGCGCGGGTGCGGCTGCTGTGATACAGTTCGAGCGTCGAATCACGGCCACAGCGCCCACGGTGGAGTCATTGAAGGCGGAGGTAGCCGCGTCTGGGGATTTCATCACGATGACGGGTCCAGCTTGGACCATCCGATGGGCCGCTCCGGAGCTGCTGGAGGGAGAGTTACCCTGTTTGGAAAGCGACATCTGGGCATGGGGTTGGATTTGTTGGGAGGTGTGTCGGCATGAGTCTCAGAGATCTAGGGGTCGTCTGACCCGCTTTCCGGGTCGATCCAGGCCATTACTGGGAACTTTCCATTTGATGAGGAGGATGACTTCGCGATCATTCTGCGCATCACCAGAGGCGATCTTCCGGTGATCGGAGATCATACTCAGCTCAAGCAAGTCAAGGAACTCTGTAGCCTGATGGGGGAGTGTTGGAGATTGAATGCAAATGAGCGACCAACGGCTATTAGATGCCAACAAGTGATTTCATTCATGGTAGGGGGTCCTCGTTGCTATAATCTACGCATACCTACTTGGCATCCCTACAGAGTCAAGTTATACCCTCAAATAGCAAAGTGAGCGGCGGTTCGGCTGCAACTCGCTCGAGCGGCCTTTTGTGCGCCCTTGGCAGGATTCAACTGCGGAATGGCATGATGTCTGAAGCAGAAACCTTCTTCCAAGAGTCGGTGCTGGTTTCCAAGTCGGTTGGAGATAAGCAGGGCAGGGCCGAAGCATTAGATGCACTTGGATACACGTACCGGATGCAAAGCGAGTATTCCAAAGCCGAGGAGTCGTACATCCAAGCACGCGACACCTACTCTCAAATCAAGAATCAGCTCGGTTTTGCCAACTCTGTCTGGGGTCTGGGAGGCGTATACCGGATGCGAAGGGAGTATTCCAAAGCTGAGGAGTCGTACATCCAAGCCCGCGACACCTACTCTCAACTTGGGGATCAGCTTGGCTTTGCCAACTCGGTCAGGGGTCTGGGAGACGTTTACCACATGCGAAGCGAGTATTCCAAAGCCGAGGAGTCGTACATCCAGGCCCGCGACACCTACTATCAAATCGGGTATCAGCTCGGCTTTGCCAACTCGGTCTGGACTCTGGGAGACGTGTACCGGATGCGAAGCGAGTATTCCAACGCCGAGGAGTCGTACATCCAAGCCCGGGATACCTACTCTCAACTTGGGAGTCAGCACGGCTCTGCCAACTCGGTCTTGGGTCTGGGAGACGTGTACCAGATGCGAAGCGAGTATTCCAAAGCCGAGGAGTCATACATCCAAGCCCGCGACACCTACTTTCAAATCGGGGATCAGCAAGGCTTTGCCAACTCGGTCAAGGGTCTGGGAGACGTGTACCAGATGCGAAGCGAGTATTCCAAAGCCGAGGAGTCGTACATCCAAGCCCGCAACACCTACTCTCAAATCGGGAATCAGCTCGGCTTTGCCAACTCCGTCCAAGGGCTGGGGCACGCCTACTCAGCTTCGGCACAGTACGCTCAGGCAGAAAAGTCGTACTTGGAGGCTGAGTCGTTATATCGTCGGATTGGAAACATGAAATGTTTGGCCAACAATACTTGGTACCTGGGCTGGCTTCGTCGCCTCCAGGCGCAATACGGAGAGGCCGAGCGTCTCGTTTGTGAAGCATCCACAATTTACGATAACCTTGGTCTGGAAGTTGATGTCGCGGACTGCGATAAGTTTCTTAGAAAGGTTCGGCAGCTAATGGCAGCTTAATTCGGGCCTCATCTCGGTGCATTATTACGTCGAGACATGTTTATCGACATTCGTGCGTGTCGCTCAATATGCCTCTTTGTGTCCCGCATTGGTTTCCTTCACTCTCATCTCTGTCCTTTGTTTGCCTCTCCCATGGCTGTAGTTTCGATGGTACTTGTTCGACTTCCTTGTATTCTGATATGCCCTATCATACTCACCTTTTGTACGTTGCTCACCCACTACAAGGTTTTGGGGAGCTACTCCCAGGAGATCCAGAGTATGTGGTGTCTACGGAGCACTAGGTATGAGTATCACCCTCTTGAGTACGCGAGCCCCCCTAGTACAGCGCGAGTTCCTCTAGTCGTTCGGAGGTGCCTCACGCTGGTCCGGACAGGAGGGACAGGCCCTGCCGAATACGTGTTCTGTCACTGGATCACAATCCGAGCACAGGAATATTAACCTGCGCTTCCTATGGTATTGGCTGATTTCATGGTCTCGGTCTCCGATACATGGCTCAGCGGGGACATCTTCGCTGCGTCGGCTGTTCGAATCCCCTCTCGGGGTAATGCAGAGAGGTTTGTTCATCCGATTCAACACAGTACCAAAGGCTGGTAAATCGAGGTAGTGACATTTTCGGGCCTTATTTACTATGTGGGGTTTCGAGTCCCGCCGTAGCGGAGAGCCGGACGGAGCTGAGGGCGACATTGCTGGAGGTTCCAATCTGGAACAAACTTCAATCCTTCTTTTCTTTCCTTTCTCGCACCCGCCCTGAGACTTTTACCGACACCTATGCGACTTGATTTCGTCTCCTACCGCGAGATATTCCCCAATGCGCGCCGCACCGTCAACGATCGGGATTCAATACTCACCGACCGCGGCAAAAGCGCCGGGTCTTTGTCGCATGGACCGGTGGCACTCCTACTAAGTTGGGTCGCATCCCTTTCGACAAGACAACCACCGCTCCAGCGCTAAAAAGCGGCTTAAATGTCATCTCAGGACTCGCTTCGATGGCGGATACCAAACTACTCAGAGTAGAGCTTCCAACGTCGTTCCGGGGTGCTCGGGGATACCTAGTCAACTTAGAGGTACGAGGCCGTTGCCACCGTGCACTGTAGTGATGATATGGGTGCATAGAGATCACAATATTTCATGGACCGCTACGAAAACTATCAGAGATGGACGCTCACGGTGTCCGTGCCTCTGCGTTGGAAGAGTCGATGAGACAGCGCTTCGGCTCTGTCGCTATGACCGCTAGTAGAAGGGTGTCACATAGCGGAATAGCGCGATCAGAGGCTCCTAGATTGAGGTGTGTTTCTTCCCCGAATCATACCATGGATGTGCTCGCTCTCGCTGTACGCACCATGTCAAACCAGCCACCTCCAACCTTGTTCCCCATCCAATCCCCGTCGCCCGCACTACCAAACACGGCGCTCGTTCGCTCGCTATATTGACTTCAATCTCTTCTAAGACAGCCTTCTGCCAACTGGCGATCCAACGAAAGCTGCCTAGTCGCTTCATTCTCGCACCGTCCTAGTCTACCGCTCTCGCGGAGACCGGACAACGACAGCAACACTGTCTTTCTTCTCCACCGATGTCAATTCCATTTTTAAGCAGGCTGTCAGTCTTTGAATATGCTGAGAGAAGGAGGTGCCGGGGAAGAGCGGTGGGGAGGGCTCGGTGACACCGTCTGAGCGGGTTACAGATCATGGTGCTGCTAGCCTGCGCGACGTCACCCTAAACAAACCATCATCGTCGGCGCACAATTCTAGATGGTGTTCTCAGTTCAAGGGTCTAACGGAAATGTGGAACGACATAGACAATGTTACGCCTGTCGTGAGTGTTGGAGGTGAGAGGGTGGAAGGCGTCGGTGGTGCTATGGGTTGGGTTGATCTGGTGGGAGGGTCCGCGGAATTCACGAGACGACGACGTTTACTGCGAGTCCCGCGGTGCGCAGTTTTGTACGAGCATCGCTGACACCAATCTGCTAGCTGGGCGGGTGTCTGAGGATCCTGAAAGCGTCGCGGTCCCAAGTCGGCTCTGTTCTAGGACAAGTACAAGGGGTCATAGGTTTAACCAGTAGGCGAGGAGTCGTCGGGTGCTTTATTCTCGTTCCGTTTCAGGTTAGTGTTAGAGGTGAAAGAAATCGGAGACTTAAGGAGAATGACCATTCCATGGGATTTCATGGTGCTTTGCCGGGCGACGACTTGTCCTTCGTGGACTTGTCATCAGTGTGTCTTGTAACACTCGGGTGACGTCACTACCAGTCACGGTGACTGCCAGGGTGAGAGCTGAGTACCGAAATGCGCCAATTCTGCGTGTTTGATGGTCTTGTTGAATGAGGACTCGTATTGATGTACTCGTCAATCACCCCCGTCTTGGGCAATCACACGTGACTGAAGGGACAGACGCGGGGTTAGCGCCGATTGCAATTTCAACTGGTCCCAAGTCCCCGACCTCACCATGTCCCCTTCTCTATACACCCACTGTATTGCAACGCCGAACATCAGGAGAGCGACTCGAGCTCAGCATGACACAAATCTCCAATGGAGCATCAATGGCGGCTGGATCTCCTCGGATGCCTGACCTTGAACTTCATACCAGTGAGTTGTACTCTCGCTGTCCGTTGTTCTCTCACTCTTTTCGGCAAGGCGTGCCAATGACGCAAGTCACCTCTAGGATCCGGAAAGACGCTGTTAACAATGGATCCCATGAACGAAGCACCTTTAATCCCGCCCTCAGTCCCTACGGATGTGATATGAACACCAACGCCGTCCAACCATTCGCATCTTCGACCCAATCAATCTCAAAGGACCGGTCCGTTACGATCTTCGAACCCCGCCTTGGCAGAAATTCACCCGCTGGACCCACAAATGGTCGAACTAAGCACGTGCAGGATCGCACTTTCAATTCGGGCGACGACGAGTTTCAAGGACCTTGGCACCCATTCGGCGCCACCGTCATTTGCCTCTTCACTCTGGACCATGAGAATACCTCTTCATCGGGCCACTTCAATTTTGTATCGACAACGTAAATTCTCCAACCCGGCTCAGTCGGATGTTTCATTTGGGGTCAAACGACGTTCGAGTCGGCGAAAGAGCGGCGAGCACACGGAGGGAGCTAGGTTTCGAATAGTGGGTCTCACTTGTACACTCTGGAACCCGTACTGAAGCTCGGTTATCGGTTCAGCTTGGCACTCGTGCAAAATGTTTCTGCCTGATTCAATTTCGACTCTTCGCGTCGACGATCTCGACCTTCACCATCGCTACCATCCCGGGCCCACTTCTGGCGAACAAAACACTGATTCACCGCGGAAAGCCGATCCCCAACATGTGCAGCAACTCGCCCCCGCCTCATGATCATACGTTACATTCTACGCGTAGAACGTACTATGGGTCCTTTGACGATGTCGAACCGTCAAGCTTCCCTACAGCCGAGTCGTAAAACCGACTTGCCTCCAATCAAACGCCGTTTGAATGCCATCAGCACAAGACCCTGCTTTCGCAAGGAAGATTTCGAATCCACGTTAGCAAACTTGACTCGAATTTCCCACCGGAGAAAACGCTTTCAAGGACTTCCGTGTGCAATGCTCGAAACGCGCCGGTGACTTCCAGCTTCCGAGGGGGGACCTCTTTCCTTCTTCCATCATTCTCTACCAAACCCGTCCGTCCACTCACTCTGCTTCATCCGTACACTACCCCTCGCCACCCTTTCCGTGCCGTTCGACTCACCCAGCTGCGCGGTCCTCGTCAACGATGAGCGCAGGGCCATTGTCCGCGATTTTGGGTCTTGCGGGAGCGGTTCGAAGAGAACATGTTGGTTTGGACGATAGCGTCCGACTCTTGGTGATTTACGGGATGGTGGATCCTAGAAGCGCTTATTGAGAGCGGAGAATGCCCGTCAAAGATCGATATTTTGGAGTGGGGATGTCTCGCTTTGGAGGTACGTACCGACGTTCTCATTGAGGTTGAACGAACATGTTACTTATTTTATCATTCTGTTGGAGTATTATCATGATGGGAGCACGCTCTTATCTAGAAACTAAAGACCGTTGCACGTGGTTCTCTCATGGTGAAGGGGGCCATTTGAAACGAAAAGATCTGCAACCAACTCGAGCGCGCTCCCCCTCGGGTGGCTTATGTGAGTCCTTAAATCAGCCGAAACCCCGTTGCTTCTGATAAATGCTCACACTCGCTCACTTCGGAAAACAGGTACGTAGCCCTACTCGCAGGTGCGTAGGACATCACGTTCAAACTTCAACGGAGGGACGTACACGAGTCAAAAAGTACCGGAGAGCTGCGCGTTCAAGCTGCAGACCGACAACGGAACCAAGTGATGGGAGTACATACGATGATCAACATAGTGTGTCCTCCTGTCATGCGTTTGTCATTTCAGAACCTTGCGAACTCACTCTCCATTTTCTTTCATTACAACAGCTGTCGTCGCCAGCACAGGTTCCTCCCAGGGCGTCCCCGGCACGAGTCACGAACGGCACCTACAATATCATCGGCGAATACCTCAACATGGAAGAAAGACCCTCCGAAATGTTTACCGTCGCGACCTCGTTGTACGCCATCGGGAGCAACCTCCACTTCCAAAGGGGCCGAGCTGTTTGGCGACTCTTCAGGTGGTTACCTGCACTTGAACGGGCGCGACACGTCGTTCTACTCCAGTTCTAAACGATGCCCATCCTTAGATCGGGGTGCGGACTTGATCAGGTTGGGAGCCACGATCGGACGGTTCGGATGCAGGGGTTGGGATTTGAAGACCCAATCATAACCAGGGGTGCGTTCGACGAGAGTCCTAACTCGGCCGCTCTTTCCGTTAGGTTTGGAAGAGTCCCGGCACGGTGTGACCTTTGGCGACTGCTCCGGAGAGTACGAGAATCCGACTGTTATGTGAAGGGGTGGTTCGTTTCGTGTTCTCGGGGGTTCGTCATGTCGTGATGTTGGTGTTTCTCCTGCCTATTGTATCCCCATGTATATCGTCTTCATCTTTCCTGTGCCTTCCTTTTTCTGCGTCGATTTTTCACGACATGACTCTCGTTTCAACCCTCTCCACTTGGGCTCTTTGATTCTCGGGCAATGTTACGGTGGTGTTCAGAAACCTTGTCCGCGCGTCAAGGACAACAAAAAAAAGAGAAAAAAAAGAATTAATCTGCATTCCCTCGTATTGGCTCACGCGACACAATGTAGCCCTAATAGCCCTCTAAAATAGACATATGTGTGATATATAATACATGATTGCAAAAAAAAAGAAAAGAAAAAAAGCTGACGTATGAGTGGAAAATACAGTCGAGAGGTGGTTGAGGGCCGCTATGGCCATTCAGGGCGTGCATATTTAAGAACGCTCGAGGAACCGAATTTGATGAAGTGAAGTGATTCGTGCCAAAGCGTTTCTTTTTTTTTTGTTCTGACGCACGGACAAGATTTTGGAACACCGTTGTAGCTTGTAAGGCGAGTCGATTAGGTAACCGCCTTGCAAGAGTACCGTTATCTTGTATTTGTTAGTCTCTGTTGATGTCCACACTTTCTAATTCAGTGGCCTTAAGACTACAATTGAGAGAACGATCGCTACCGTACAATGTACTACTCTACAGCTACTTATATACCTTTCGCGAAGCAGATACATGGTCCGGTAGCCTCGTGGAACGCTCTTAACCGCAGCTCCAAGTAACTAAATATATACATTCCTACATGTGCTCGATCTCGGCTATTTCGAATGGTTAGTCAGGATATCTAAGGGGGTGGAGGAGGGTTCGTCAGTACGGTTCCATCAAGGGGTCTAGGCAAGTTATACGGATTAGGTATTAGGAACCGTGGGACGAACACCTCATCGTCACATAGCTGCGCCTCGGACCGGAGTCAACCTTTTGGTTCTTTTCCCCTTTTGCGTTGGCTTCCACCTATCTGGCTCTGCTCATTACTGTAAAGCCTCGATATTTTAGCTGGTATTTCGAATCAAGAAAGATCAGAGTCGAAGTTTGATTGAGCCGATACACGCGTTTGCAATGAGCACAGCCGCATGCACGCTGCGTCCCGGCGTCCAGCCACTGGAAGTGGCGAGGTCCCTCGTAAATTTAACTACCACCACCCCACCCCGCTCAATCGATCCCTTCACCTCCTACCCCCAGTCCAATCATCCGCTCCGCTCCCGCATACGGTGATCACGCCTATTCTACTATGGCTGATAGTATCAGAGAACCTCAAGAAACAATTCCTCCACATCCACCGATAAGCGCTCAGGACAACGCTATCGAAGAGGTGATGACGCGTGTTAAAATCTCTCCGGTGGGTGGCTCTACTTTATGCGCATTTCATCGGACGGCAGGAAGCTAATCACCAAGCGTTGCTTTAGAAAAAAGTACTAGGATCGTTGGGGCATCTCCGAATCGAGAAATCCCGAATCAAACCGCTCGAGAATAAAGCTCCCAAGGCCGGCGGGAAAGCGGACGTGGAGGCAGCGATACTCATTCCAGCCCAGTCCTCGAATTCCCCGAAACCCGAAGACCTAGAGTATATCGCCGTCAAGAAGCTACGTTTGGACACCGATACCGACGATGATCGAGCGCTGGCCGTAAGCTGTGGCACGTCTTTCCGCCAATAGCAGGCGGTTGTTCTGACATTGGTGCGATTTGTCTCAAGCCATTTGCTCATGAGGTCAAGCTTCTAAATGACTTATCCCACCCGAGCGTGGTTAAACTCGTTGGTTTTATCGAAGACCTCGAGGAGAGCATCGCCTGGATAGTGTTGTCCTGGGAGAAGAATGGCAACTTGCGGGAGTTCGTTCGGTCCGCCAACTGGGAACTCCCAGAACGCCTGTCGTTGGTAAGCCCATCTCTTTCGCGATGACAAGCTATCTTTTGCTTACGGAGCCACAGATAGATGACGTTGCCAGGGGGGTTAGTTACCTCCATGGAAGGGGCCTTAGTAGATATGATATATGAGATATTCTGGCCAAGCTCACAAAATTATTTCATATATCACTGGCTAGGTTATACTATTTTTTGCCGCTCCCCTCAAGCTCCCCTTCTCCTATACCTTATTATATGAGATTCTTTGTATATTTTTCCTGTTTTTCCGATATTCCAATATATTGCTACATTATTTTGATCTCATTTGGGGAATGAATATCGAGCCTCTAAGCGGTTAATAGCGTCTTTAGATCGCTTTACCTGAGTGATGCGGTCTACACCAGAGATGCGGGTTCCTGCAATATGAAAAAGGGGCTTAATTTTCCCGGAACCGTAAGTTTACGATTTAGGCCAGTTACACGCTATCGCTTTCCTTGTTAGATAGCAATTTCATGTCCTTGCTTGCATATTGAATTTCCTTCGAGACCCAACTTATCCGGGAGGTGGAACCGGGGACAATCAGTCGACATTTCCCGGAGATGTCTTATCTGGCGGCTCCGGGAGAATCGAATGCAGGTTTCCCGGAGGCCTCGCATGAGACATCTCCGGGAAAGTGGCAGGTGCGATCTCCCGGAAGCTACTTGTGACACACTTCCGGGAAACTTGTCACAAATGTGGAATTCACTCCGTTGGCCGTATATGTAATTACTTTAAGTTGTATGTGGACATCTAAATGTCTTTAATGCTGTTTTATAACAGATTTAGATGCTCTAACACGCGGTTCTGTACAGAGATGTCAAGGATGCCACTTAAGACGCACTGGCTCATGCCCTCGCGTAATTAACGATGGCTTGGCTTGCTCGGAAACCACCATTAACACCCGAGGGGTATAAACCCGCTTGCTCTCTACAGTCCCCTTTTTCTTCGATTGTTAGGAGAGTCCACGCAGAGTGATTAGATTGGACGACCTTCAAAAATGGAGGAAGGGATTAAGGCGAGGATAAACATATAAACTCCAACATTGAATCCGGTAGGTGAACGCTGTCTTATTGGATCTGGTGACAGTATCGACTGTACA
>WSUB01000044.1:204034-269468 GCA_019633425.1 Tulasnella sp. 424 | reverse complement strand
CCAGTACTGCTTCGACGAACTCGACCCTCGTCCACGCGGACGTCATGGATCTCTATGGATTCAGGATGGTGTGATTCTTGAGGTTGTAAGGGTTCGAGTATGGTGTTTTGTATGGGCGTGAGAGGTTGTGGGACCACGTCGCGGACGGGCGTTATGGGATGAGACGATCGACTCGGCTCTGGCAGCTCAATCTGCTCGGAGCGCTCGGAGTAGGGGCCACGGAAACGATTGGGAACTGATCGGATGGAGGAGCGGGGAGCCGTGTAAGCCGAGGAGGAGATGGGGGGTGGCGGAGCGGGTAAGGGTGTGGCGTATGAAATTGGAGATTCGACAAGTGGGATAACCGCGGGGTCTCCGGTGTAGGTGGATTGGAGTGGTGGTGGTTCGAAAAAAGGTGGGACGGCATATTCGGTCTCTTGTTCTGGACGTTCTAGATGCTGAGGTAATCGGGGTACTGGCGGCACTTCAACGGGGTCGATCATGGCAACGGAGATCGGCTGGCCGCGGCTCGCCATACTTTGCCGAACCATCAAATCAATCTCCTCTGCCGTCCCGACTATGGATGCATTATTATGGCCTCGTACTGTGGCCGATACGGTGCTCAGACTCCTGATGGATTGACCCCTTGAATGCTGAGCATGTTCGTAACCTTCGGGTGTTCGAGGAATATGATACGGGTGACTTTGAGGCGTCCTCTGAACTTCGTAACTGAGCAGCTCGCCCATGGTCGTAAAAGCATCCGGTCCTTCGTAAACGTGAATTTCATCCGCACGCATTTGCTCTTCTGTCTGCCTCGGAAAATCCCTCCAACTGTCGCCTGATTCCGGTGAGTTTCCATGATCTGCATACGGGCGAGGTATCAGCCATAAACTATAACCTGGACTCCAAAAGGTTTACTGCTGACCCTCTATCGGTATGGAGTGGGCCGGCGGATGGGGTTCCAAAGGTAGCGTCTGGAGGTCTTGAACCTCTTTATCCTTTTTCTTCTTCCCAAAGCGAAGGAATTTCGGTTTTGATTTCCAGAATGGAGCCATTTGAAACGTGCGAAGTTATTGGTCGATTAGTGAGAATGATAGTTGAGTCCTGCCCAGTGGTGCGGGATGATTGGCTGTTGTTCTCTAGATGTTGAACTGCGATGGTGTGGAGGGGGATCATAAAACAGGGACGGATTAGTGAGAGACGAGTTCAAAAGGGAACTCTTCCAAGGGAGAGAGCGAGGATGGAGTAGAAGAGGCGAGGGTTGATGAGCCTCATGGAAGGGGCATGCTGATCGGTCGACGGAGGTGACAACGCATTGTTTAATGTTTGCTGCTGTTTGTGCCGGATGGAGAGAAAAAGGCAGGCACGACGCACGACACGCGGTTTACATGCGTACGATTACACGACGGTCTTGAATAGCATTGTGACACGCAGAGAGACTATTATGACATCGTCGTGGTATAAAAGTATACAGGACGCGAAGGTTTCAGAAAGCGGATCAATCGCGAGCGGCCCGACCTCCTTGTCCACGAGCCAGGTGAAGCATATTCCCCATCGGCCGAGGAGGAGCATCTCGCCACCCTCGGTTTCCCCTCGGTTTCCCGGAGGATCCATGACGTCGGAAGCCTCCACGGAACCATCTAAGCGAGGCGCATGGAAGGGAGGAAGTATTATAGTCACGTGATCTGTGAACCGCAGGTCATGCGCTGCGATACACGAGAGACAGGTAATCGTATTCAAAGCGATGTATATGAAGACGGAACGAGGTAACTAAGACGAGCGGCCAGGAGATAGAGAGCATAAACGATAGCAGGACAGGAAATTTATGCGCGAAGGAGGGCGGCTCTTGGCTTCTTAAGGGAGTCGGCGATGTTTATGAATGTTTCAGCGAGGCGAATCTAATGAACAGATGCGGGTTAGGAAGCTGCTGCGACAACCTCGTTCTAGGAGAAAGAATCCATACCGTATCCATGGCGTCCGTGTAGCCACAAGGTATAAGAGGGTTTAGCGGATTGGGAGGAGCGTTGGCTGCAACTTGTTCGGCGATAGTCACCATCCTTCTCAAGGAGGCGGAGCTGGCCGTAGGGCCGAATGAGACCGCGTGGAACGATAGTGGTTTACTTAGGATGAATATAGTCCCTCAGCGCCCGAATTCGTAAGAGGAGTTGATTACTTACCCTCGGGCCACAGCGCGGTTGCATATATCGTGAATGACGTTGTCGCTCACTCTACATTCGCCATTAGAGAGGAAAATCAGAACTGGGGACCTGTTGTGGATTACCATCCCATTCAGCTGCGGAAGAAATATAGCATGCCTGCAAGGCACCGCACCTTTCGGAAGACCAATGGGATTCCATTATGCTTTGGGCTGTCCGAAGGGCGGCATCGAAGTTCGTACCTCCTCTGGTGCGTCCTTGCACGATCGAGTGTAGTAATTGGTCTGGAGTGCTGTTCAAATCATTTGCAAATTGGACCTATACCATGTGATAACGCTTGTTACTCGCACAGAAAATCATCACTGTATCCGCGGCCCTGACCTGTGCAGAGGAATCAAATGTGATGACTGAATACGCGTCACGTCGTCCTCCTTGGTTCCCTGAGCCTCTTGAAACCCAAAATCCATAGACTGCTGAAAGGACTGCACCAAAGCGATTATTATTGTGTTGCGAGATTATCGCCGTCACGGGTTGCCCTGGAAGTGGCCTGCGATCGTTAGAGCCCATGGAGCCGGAGCTAAAATCAATGGTATATAAATCGTTAGCGAGTATATTATTTTGAATAAACCTACCGGTCAAGAACGAACATGACATGGAACGCTTGTCTCAGATTATTTGGATTGGGGCACGCAAATAAATGCCCATCGGCCGATACATAAGAGTCACTGCCACCCGGACTCCAGTCAACAGGCTGGGGAGGGTGGAATATTGGGAGGGTGCAGTAACTCGGTCGAGCTGGTCCATGGGTAGTCGCTTCATGTTCTGGGCCTATTTGGAAGGTAATCGGCTCGTTTAACGGTAGGCTGTCGAGAAACCAGGGCATGCAGGTTTTTCTTACCAGCACACTGAACGTCGCAAAGCGCGAACTCGGATTGCTCGTCATTAGAATACGGATCTACAAGATCAAATGGTAAGCAAAACCTCCTCCTGCCTGAAGGCAGGATGCGTCACCCTTGAAGCCTGAAAGACTACTAGTCAGATTTTGATCGAGTAAAATGGGTATCCAGCGCACCTGCTCTGGCCCAAAACTCTCGATGCGAGATCCAGTCCTTTGGTCGGTCCAAATTGGGTAACATTCTGGTAGTGATGTGTTCGGATTCCGCCTCCCGACACTCCTGGCCTTTCACGTTGCGGCAGTAGTCAATATGTGCGTGCCTCCCAAGATTCCGACAAATCGACGAGCAAAGCTGAGGTGAACCGGTGTCTTGCGCAGCGAACTTTCGCCCCTGAACTTCAACGACAGCGTCCGCGTTACCTTCCACTGCCCAAGCCGTAAGCTCCATTGACCCATGAGCTGTATCGTGCTCCGCTTGTGGATGCCCTGTATGACGATTGAGCAACCCGGTTCATATATTCGGACGGCAGGCCCAACGTACCGAGGGGGAGGGTGCAGAAATAGCCGCAATTTAGACAACTAGTCTCACAATAGTGGAAGCATTTTGGATCATCGCTGTGCACGTGAGGTCCTGAGTGGTGGCGTGCGCCCGGAGGGATGGCGACGGCGCAATCCAAACGTTTCGCGACTTGTGTAAACTATCGTCGTCATGAGCAATCAGAGCACCATCTATCAAAATTAATCACAAATACCTTAGTGTAGCTGAACGTCGAGTGTCGCCCGGTGAACGTTGTTTCGACGGAATGAGGAATCGTATTGATTTCGCAGATCCCCGCAGCCTCGCATTGATGATTACAGTAATGCGATTGCCTTGTACGTAATATTGTAAAGATATTAATACAACATAGTAAACATAAAAGATTAGGCCACATACCCGCAAAGATGGAGCGCATCGCCGTCCATGCCGTGGAAATGGTCACCAATGGCGCAAAGTCTTGGACAAAGTTCACATGCAATCGGGCAAGCGAGACGATTATGACACATATGGCGGACGTGATCTTCGTCGCTAAAGCAACCATGAGTCTCGAATTCAAGAGTGATTTTGCAACGCTTACTAAGGCAGAGTGCAGGGCGTATTGCACGAGAACTGACGTCCTCCTGGTAAACGAAGGTCACGCAAATCGCAAGCCTAGACAGCATGGATGAGTAATTATTTGAGAAAAGAGCAACTATGCTGCACCTCTCCACACAGATGAACCAGCGCGGAACATGTGTGTTCAGTGTGGTCGTCATCACTCAGTTTGACACAATGCCCCTCGCAACCCCTCCGAGAGCTGAGATCGCAAGGCGCGCCACACAAGTGCGACCCAGGATCACAGCTGGACGGAAAGGGAATGTTAGCGCGAAGCATGACCAATTCCAAAAGCGGGCGCTTTGCCTACATATGACGCCCACCGTGTCCAGCCCTGGTTTCCTCAGTGTGTCAGAACGAGAATAGAAAGCAGTACCACCTAGAATACTCACGGAAGTCCACAGCATTCTTCGGCATCGTGATCATTTTTGTAGTCACAAATCTCATTACACCGGTGAGAGGTCCCGCAATCGTGCTCCTGTGTCGCGTGAGAGCGGTTCAATATGCACTGGAGGCGACAGGAGGTACACTCCGCCAAGCAAAGCTGAATAATGTGGGTAGGGACGAGGCCGAGAAGTCCGGTAACCCATTCTCCAGCGAGATAAGTGCTGGTTATAGGAGCCTCCCACTCTAGGTCGTCGAAGCGGGATGAGGAAATTTGGATGCTGCTCAGGCGTTGACCCGTGGGTGTCTGCAAAGATTTCTCGAAGGGCTGAATCATCTCCCGGAAGTATCTTTGGAAGCATCCATTCGGTTTCTGGCAAACGAATGTCACACTTGAAGGCTGGCGTGTTTCCGGCGAAATCGTTTCTCTGGCGGTACAGGGATCAGGAAGTGGTCGTCTCTTCCGCATATCCCCTTTTCAGTAAACTCACCGTCGCATGGCAGCCACGACAGGAAATCGTTCCCACACCTCGGAAAAGCAGTTGATCAATGCTTTATTTGCGTTTATAGTTTCTGAGGTGGATGTTATGTCGCCCCGACCTTCGTCTGCCCAACTTGTATGGGCGGTCTCCCGCTTCCCAATATCCACGATTACGGATACAAGCTCCTGGCTCCCTGGCTTCAGTCCCAACACAAAGACGCTCTCAGGCTTGGTTGAACGTAAGACCGAGAATGAGGTAGTGCCCAAGAAATAGCTTGGGATCGAACGGGCGAAACCAGTAAGATGTGTGCCGAAAGAGGTACGGTGGAATATACGCAGTTGTCGAGGCGAGGTTTTCTCGCCTTCGATGACAATTACTGCGTCACTTTTCGGGCAAGAGCGGACAAAAAGAGGATTTCCACCGAGATAGACAGTGCCTGGGCTGTCGGAACATCAGCATTATGTGACGCAACCTTGCGGTGAGACCGATGACGATACGTACTAGATTCTATGATGGGATACAGACACAACGCGCATTCGGCCGGAAGACTCCACCAAGCACAAATCACTACTTCCGGAGAAGAATGCTGCATGGGTAATGTTGGGCACAGTCTCTTCATACCACTCCAACAAGTTGCAAGGCAGGTTCCGGGTGTGGATGGTTGAGAACTTGTTGTCCATTTGATACTGATGGACAATACATGAACGCTAGTTCCATCGTAGTTCTCATTAGGCTAAACTATCGATTTATAGCCAATCAAGTATCGCTTACTGAGCCCATTAGAACAAATGCGATGATTCGCTTCTGCTCATCAACCGCAATCGCGCACTCCCGACCCCACAGGGACGAAATCTCATATGTCCCTCGGTTATTGCGGAAACCGCCACTTTGGGAGAATAACCAAATACTCGATCTTTCAGGTGTGTCCACAATGAGAAGACATTCTTTTGCGGTGAGCATTTGCACCCATCTAAAGCATGTGTGTTCAGCAATAGACTAATAGTATTACTCGCGATTACTAACCTAATGCTCCAGCTATTGAAAACGTGATGTTCCAAGGGGGCTCCATGAATGCGAATCACCGGGGTTAACTCCGAATCGTTGGATGGTCGCTCTGAAAAGTCTAATACCCATAGTTTAAGGCCAATATCGGGAGGTGTTGGCCTTCGCGTGTATTCAAGCCGGAGAGTAGTAGGCGGTGTGGGCTCTGAGATGGGTGCGAATATGAGTTTAGCTTCTAACTTGAACGAGTGCAAAGCGTACCTTGACTGGACGGATCGCGCAGAGCCGCCCCAGGAAGCAGGCGAAATGTGACGACGGCTTGAGCGGCTTCTCCAGAGCAAAAACGGTGTGAAAACCCTTCGTTAGTTCCTTCAGGGAGCTCTTGTCCCGAGCCTAGGGCTTCGCGCAGAATCTAATGGGCAAGTTTATGAGCGGCGCAGATGGGTCGGGGGCCTAAGATTCGCACCCTACAGCCACCATCAATCAAATTTTGGTTGTGGGGCACCTCGAATCCCAACGCGGTTTCTTGTTTGGGGGACATGAGGCAGCGAATTTGATCTGTCAGGCAGGTCAGGTACCGCATGAAAATGACCCTATTCCACCGAGCGAGCATGTCCGGAGGCTCCTCATCCCAAACCCCTTCTGAGGGCCAATATATGACATAGCGAATGGAAGTGGTTGGGGGAATGCTGGTTCGTTTGGTCGGGGTCTTTGGGGGATCAAAAAGATAGATGCCGGTTCGGAGTTCGGCGGCCATAGCGGCATTGGAAGGGGACCGAAGAAGTTTCGAACTGAGGCCAGCCTGAATTAGCCCACTAGAGCTCCAAGACAACCCAAAGAGACTCTACTCACACTTTGTTATCAACTGCTCCGCACATTTGAAACAACCGAACGATCTCAGACCTTTCCCCATAAATCCCTATCAACCGGAGGCGAGAATCCCGGTTGAGACGTTCAAAACCAATCCTTTGGACACTTTTATACGCCCCGGGAAGTATGGTATTAACGAGATGACCGAGTGATTCTTGTGAAATAATGGTTTTGCTAGAGGAGCCGCTTGGTCCAAACTCAGTGTAGACGTCGATGAGCCTGAATAGCCCTTTGACGTCTGGGAGAAGGTCCTCCATGATATCTATTTGCAGTTTGCCGTTATGTAAATGACCACCAAAGGAAAATATGGAATTCTCGACACACTTTGTACTGTGGAAGCTGTTCCGGGGCCCGACGGCAGGTCCATATTTGCTATGGGGTGAAGAATAGATCCGCGTTGTGGGGGGTGACTGTGGTGTACTATCGTCGGGACAGGGAGGGACAAGTTGGCGCCTGGGACAACGTAGATAAGGTTAAATAACGCGACCATACTGTAATTGGAGATTTTTGGGTCCTCTATCGATCCAGACTAACTTAATCTATTTAATAATTCGACTACGGCGCTAGTCGCATGAGATACCGGCATCGGTTCAACCTGGTTAGATAAGGGGCGAGATCACTAGTGTCTCTGGGCTCTACGATTCGTTCAAGGACTGTGGGTTGGACAACGAAACATTCAAAGCCGGAGTTTATTGTCGTTGTAGGGAGCGATGTAAACATTGAAAGGAAAGTGACGTAAGGGTGGTTACTAAGCTACTTGAATCGATTTACGCGCGGAGGAGAGCAGCTCGGGGCTTCTTCAATGAATCTGCGATATTGATGAATGTCTCGGCGAGGCGGATCTGCAGCAGCCAGAGACGTGAGCACCGGTATGCAGCCGAAATATTCATCCACTCACTGTATCCATGGCATCACTATAACTGCAAGGAACCACAGGCGTAAGCGGATCTCGAGGAGCGTCCTGAACAACTCTTTCGGCGACTGTGACCATGCGACGGAGTGATGTGGAGCTCGAATCCTGCCCAAAGGAAACGGCGTGGAATGAGAGAGGTTTGCTACAGGCAAAACTGTTAGTAGATAATCCAGACCCGGAAGTACGAGTTAGCTTCGCACCCTCGAGAGACTGCCTCATTACAAAGGTCATAAATGGTGTTGTCATTGACCCAACACTCTCCATCAGACAGGAAGACTACAACGGGGGAGCTTGGTCGCCGTGTCAGTTCGGGTCCGATGAAGGTAGCGAGAAAACATGGACTTACCGATCAGTTGACCAATTGTTTACCATGGTTGTCCGCGTTTCCTTCAAGGCAGCATCGAAGTCCGTTCCTCCATCAGCACGAAGTTGAACCAAACGATCTAGAAGTTGGTCCGAAGTACTTGTAGAGTCGTTTGATATTTGTGACTATAAAACAAAAAGAATTAACGCGGGTATAAACAATCTAGAAGAGCGCGCTCTTACCCGCGCATAGGACTCGAACGTAATGACAGAGTACGCGTCTCGTCGCGGTCCCGTCGCTCCCGAGCCTCGAGTAATCCAGAATCCATACACAGCGGACAGAACTGCACCGAACCTGTTATTGTTAGAACGCGTGATGCGCGCAGTCACTGGTTGACCCTGAAGCGGAAGGCGATCGGTGTAGGTCATGGAGCCCGATCTAAGATTCACGGTAAATGCGGAGAAGTTGGATGGTCTCATTACTGGGGACTTACTTATCCAGCACGAAGATGACGTGGAAGGCTTGGCGGAGGTTGTTTGGATTCGGACAATCGAATGAATGACCATCACCCGACACGTAGGTCGAGTTCCCGGGGGCCTGCCAGTTGGTCGGATGGGGAGGGTGGAAGATAGGAAGATTACAGAAACTCGGTCGAGCTGGCGCAGTAGCGGTGGCTTGGTGTTCAGGTCCTGGTAAGTGCAAGCTGATCAGCTACGAATTAGGCGACAGGGTATGGTTGGGTTCTCCACCTGCACATTGGACATCACATTTTGCGAACTCGGTTTGCTCATCATTCGAATATGGATCTGAAGTGGAGAGGTAAGGAAGATACTTTTTCTACGCAAGGCCAGTTACCGCACCCTTGAAACCTAGACGTCATAAACGGTCTCAATCATCTGCGTCGATACAGACATGGGAAGAACCAACCTGTACGAGACCAAAAGACTTTATGGGAAACCCAATCCTTTGCTTGATTTCGATTAGGTAGCATTGGCGCATCGATATGCTCTGACTCTGGTTCTTGGCACTGTCCTTTCGCATTGCGACAGTAGTCGATGTGCGCATGACGTCCGAGATTGCGGCAAATTGAGGAACACAATTGAGGGGCCCCTTCATCCTGCGCTGCAAACTTGCGGCCTTGGACTTCGACAACGGCATCAGAATTTCCTTCTACGGCCCAGGCAGTATGTTCCATTGACCCGTGGGCAGTGTCATGCTCGGGTTGCGCGTGACCTGGGGGTGAGAAGTCAAGACTCGAGCCTTCGGTGAGGTTCCAACGCTCACTAACCAAGGGGTAAAGTGCATATGTAACCACAATTCTTACAAGATTCCTCGCAATAGTGGAAGGGATTTGCATCCGTCTTGCATATATGCTGTCCATCATGCGCGAGTTCTCCTGCAGGAATGGGTTTGGCGCAGTCCAAGCGTTTTGCCCTTTGCGTGTACTAAGATTACAGAACTATCAGCGCTCCATAAAGTTGGATCTACTATTCTCAACGAACCTTGGTATAGCTGAATGTCGAATGTTTCCCGGTGAACGTGGTCTCCACGGAATGCGGTGTGGTGTTGATTTCGCAAATCCCAGCTGCCCCGCATTGTCGTCGACACCTATGCTCTTGTCTAAATAGCAAGGCGGGCTCAAACTCTGGGCATCTAAACTACGTTCCTGGATGGTGAGTCTCACTCACCCGCACAAGTGGGGCAGGGAATCGTCCAGACCATGGAAATGATCCCCGGCAGCGCAATACGCCTGGCAGAGTTCACATTTGATTAGGCAAGCCATACGATTGTCACAGGCATGTCGTTCGTGTGGTTCGTCACTGCGAAAGCGTTCACGTTTAGTTAAATCGGATGCGAACGCCGTTTATGACGTACTGAGGGACTGCACATAACAATGGGCAGGAAATTCTCTGCCCGTTAGACGTCATGATGTTTCTCAGGTCACACGGCTGCATGGATCACAAACTTGTCAGTGTTCGCCAATACCGGTCCCACTTTTAGAACGAACCTCTCCGCACTGGTGAACTTTTGCCGAGCATGCATGCTCGGCTTCCTCGTGATCGCTCGGTTTCGCGCAATGGGTTTGACAACCTTTGCGGCCAGCGAGATGACAAGGCTCACCGCAGAGATGGAAGGTGGGGTTACAGCTGCGGGATGTGGTTCCAATCAATACCGCAGACGGGTGGTTCGACAAATGTACTCACACATGCTTTCCATTGTGGCCAGCCCTGTTCGGAGCGAACGGAAAGTCAGAATTCACGGGTCGAGAATATACCATGTCCACTCACGGAAGCTGACAGGCAACGGGTTGATCGTGTTCTTCGGTGTACTCGCAGGGAGTATTGCACGAATGGGATGTACGACAGTTGTGGGCTTGGTGCTGATGCGATTGGTTGAGCATGCATTGAAGTTGACATGTGGAGCATTGAGCCGGGCAGAGTCGGACGGCATTTCGCAAACGCTCAGCGAAATCCTCAAAGTCTCTCTTCAGATTTCGAATATCTGCATTGTCTGTAGGGAACCTCGATAGATTTTGCTCGATCCATGCTTTGACGTGTGCTATTCGAGACGTCGCGAGGTCGTTTAGGTGCATTGCAACCTCATCGACGGAGCCTCGTGCAGGATCTACCCCCCATGCCGAAAGAAGTGAAGTGAGATTCCGCTCCCTTACTGCTTCATCCTTCCCAACGTAGAAGGTGGCGTTGTGGTCCGTATGGTCGATCGTGCCTTGATCGTCCAGATTCTGTAGAGATGAAACCAGAGACGTTAACTAGTAGTCAGATTTCGGGTCTTTCTGGCCTCACTCTCAGCTCATCGGCGTCCAAACTTGAACCTGAACGACCGTACTCGAGGGCAGCTGGAAGCATGTCGGACAAGGCTGCAACGCGATGCTTGATGACCGTTTCTGCTAACGACGGTTAGAGGAGCTCTAAAGGTCATTGAGCTTCAGAACGCACGATCAAGTGATCCCCAATCTTGAGCCTAGAGGGTCGGATGAGCTCAAGAACGACGCGAGTTCAAACGACCAATCACCTTCATCTTAGCCATAAGTGTCTTAAGAGTAATGAGGAACTCCCCAGCCGTGCCATGAGTAGATTTCTGGCTGAAGAGAAGGTTCCTCAGCTTGCTGAAAAGTGCATAAAACTCCCTGGATTGTATGACACTCCACGGGATAACTGTCAGCTGAGAGTTATGGAGAACTGTAATGAAGTTTGTCGCTTGTTCTTTGGATACTATCTGACTGAATTTGGCAAAGAACCTAAGACGCAATGGTCAGTATCCGCACCGTGGTTCGGGCGAGATGCGTACTCTTTGACGATATCCTTCTTATCACCGTCCACGACATCCTTCCGTCCCAGTCGTTAATTCAAACATCCCGTTCGTACAGGGGGTTTGCTAACCTTAATTACGATGGTAAGAAGGCCTTTGAACAATCTCGGATTCGCGGACGGGTCGAAGAGGTGAGTTGACGCTTGGAAACTCTGAAGAGACCATATGTAAGAGAACACTACGATCCCCGTCATGATGAGAAATTTGGTACCGTAAACATATTGGCCACATCTCGACTGAGAGCAAAGTTGTTCCGGAAGATGACGAGGTTCGATAGAGCCGTATTAAACAGAACTAACAGCATGTCCTCTTGGGGTGTGCGCTCGATGCTATGGACTCCTGCAGAAGACGGATGACTTGTGAGAGCCATGAACGACCTTCAGTTGTGTGGATGTACCTTCAAAATCCAACGCTACAACCAGGCAGTCCTTCGTGGGGCATACGGATAACCATACACCCTGCGACTCAGTGAGCCTACTGCCGAAGTTATAAAAGACGCACAGCCGCTTACCTCAGTGGTTCGAACGGCTGAACCAGCAAATGACGAGTCGACCATGTGATTTAGACTGTAAGACTTTCCTGCAAGTGCAATTTTAGAACAATAAATTGTTATGGGCGTCTGTTCCGACATACCGACGCTTTGTTCCCCTAACGGTCGGAGCTCTATTAGGATGCAGATATGGAGGTAGAAGGGAATGGACGCACCCATGGAAGAGACTACTTTAACGGGTTTGGATGCCATGTATGAGCTGAAAATTGATTCGTACCACCCCAAGCTAATAGAGTCGATAATCTTAGAGACTTCTGCTCCAAGAAGCTCTCTCTCTAGAGTAGAATCGAGGACTCCGTCTTTGAGAGGGACGAAGCGGTTCTCTGAAGTCACTGCGATGTGGATAGGAATGAGACAGAGAAGCTCCGCGATCCATTCGCCCGCCTTATACTGGCTAATTGATGTCGTCTTGCGGGAAACTTCGTCGAAAGGGGAGGACGTGACGAGAATTCTGCCGAGTCGTTGCTCGGTTGGTTTGCGCGAGAGTCTTTCAAAATCTTGCACCATTCTTTTGAAGTACGACCTGAAGGAATTGCTGGCCAATGACGAGACAAATGTGACGCTTGTGGTTTCGCGCCCGTCCTCTGAGAGGGTTTGCCTAAGAGAGAGTGTGGGTACATCATGTGAACGAGCGCTGTTATGAGAGCAGCCGAACCTTTGGATTGCAGCAGCAACGGGAAACCTCTCCCAGACTTCAGAAAAGCAGTTGATGAGAGAATTGTGAATCGTTGTCGTCTCCCTCGAGGTATTACTAGCTTCGTCCGTAGCTCGGAATTGATACTCCGTCTCTTTACGGCTTATCGCAAGAGCTGCCGAGATGATGCGTTGCTTCGGAACATCGAATCCCATGAGGAAAACTTTCTGCCGCTCCCCGGTGGACGTGATACTAAAGTTTGATGTCGGGTTAAAGCTTTCAGGGAGTTCCTCGACGATCCCGTTTTCGTTTGAACCGAAGGATGCGCGGTGGAAAACCCGGATGGATTTAGTACCGGTTGGCGAGCCTTCCACAATTATGAGAGCGGTTCCGTCTGGTGACGACCTGGCATAAAGAGGTTTTGAATGAAGGTGAACGGAAGCCGGTCTACGAAATTATGAGGTCAGCATGATACACAAAACGGGTCTCGAAACAACCGACCGGAAGGACCGCGAAGGGATCAGTAGCACGCGAACCCTGCCGGTAACTTCCACCAGGCAGAGTTCTTCCGTCCCATTGAAGAACGATGCGTGAGCGAATTCTGGAGTGCCATCGGTGTACCAAGTGTTTAGTGAAAGTGGCGATCCTCGACTGTGCATCGTCGAAAATGTCTCGTCCATCAGATATTCCTGTAAGGTGACGTTACCCGACTAAAGAAGAGTTAGCACTGGTTGTTGAGGAGGCACCTTTTCCACTAACCGGTTCTGTCATAGCTAGCGCAACAAGACGCGTGTGCTGATCCACCGCGACCACGTATTGGCGACCTGGGACGTTGGGAATATTGCATGTTGGACGATCAGTGGAAAAGCCAGTTTGGAGTGAGAAAAGCCAAAGCCGAATTTTGTCAGGACAGTCAACAATGAGAAGAGCCTTCTTCTGCCCTAAGATCTGCAGCCGACTGGGTATAATAGCATTAGACCGCAGGGCAGAGATCTAGACGACTTAAGGTACTGACCGAATTCGCCACTCGAGCGGTAAGCTGAATTTTGTGGCTGAGCGGGGCATGCGAGGGGTGGGAACATGCGAAGGATTTTCTTTGAGCTTTTGTCTATCGTCCTCAGACAAGTCCAACGCCCAGACAGAGGTTTCAAGAGATGGCTCGGAACGCCAGCTGTACGAGGCCTGCAGAACAAATTCGCTGCCCCAGTGCCGATATGCTATAAAGAGCTACCATGAGCATTCAGCTGACTGAGGATCTAAACGATGCCATACAGGACTTTGGCTTGACATCATAAATGGTCAGGACAGGCCTAACGAAGGTGGTTTAGATCAATTCGCTTTCTAACAGAGCAAAAGTTACGCACTGTTTTCGTTCTCCGAGCAGTTTCGCTTCGATAGCTTCACGAAGAGTTGAGATAGCTTCGTGTTTAACCTTCTCAATATGAGCCTTGGCAAAACCCTTTGCGGCTTCGCGGACTTCAGTTTCTTGCGCGAGAATCATTTTTTCCGTTACCGCTTTCGCCAGAGTCTCCAACATTTGGCGAAGTCCCCGCAACGCAAGGTCCCTGAGCTCCATTACACTGGCGGCAAATGTAGGTTCCTCCGCCACGATATCGTGAAGTGAGCGTAGGAATTTGGCGTCATCCAACTTCTCATTCACTTTCGAGTATTCCTCCAACGCCTTCTCATCGCTGCTTCCGTTGAGTAAATTCAATTTCGAAGCCAAGGCCTTGACATAGTATAAGGGGTTGAGCTTGGCCCAGCTAGCCTGAGTTTCCTTCAAGGCTGCGGGGAGATCGCCATCAATTGACACCGCGTTGACGAGATCCGAACGTTGAGATTCCGAGAGATCTTTGTGCTTCTCCAGAATCCTTTTCACGATGAGGAACCTTCTCTTGAGCTTGGTGAACTTGGGAAAGTTGATGGACGTAAAATCGGTCTCCTTCACAGTGTGTTGACAAGCCCGATCGGCGCTCTTGTACGAGGCGCAGACATTGTGGAAATATTCTAAACAATAGGAGAAAGGATTACTATCAAGCATCGCAAACTAGAGGCGAAGGCGGATTACCAAGCGGGTCGGTCGGCTGCGACGTGTCGGTCTTTTCTGGTTGTGCTTGAGAAGGAAGGATATCTTCGGGCCCGAAAGTTCTAAGTAACAAAGGAATGAGTATATGCCTTTGAATACTGCCGCAACCTCTTACGGATAGGTATCACATAGGAAGGAAAGCAAGTAGTTTGACACTTGATCAAGAAGGTGGGGGCGGTTTGCTCTGATCTCGGCTTTCGATTTCTCCAAGGCTTCCTTTTCCTCCTTTTCGTACCTTCGCTCCGCTTCCCTACCAGTGCTGCAGTATCTTTCGTATGCAGCGCGATCTCGTGTCCTCAAGTTACCCTTTTCGAGGAGAATACCGAATCCGGTGGCATCAACAGAGGGGGAAATGATGATGGAGCCGTACTTTTTCCTAAAAAGAGAACCATTATATAAGACTAAGAGTGAGAGGGGGTACTTTGAACACGTACAGCTCGGCATCGAACCGATATTCGCTGAAAGCTTCGTCCAGTCTGTGAGTGTGATCGGCACCCGGTACAAAGTGGGTGGTTGCGACTGCCTGGACTGTTTCTCCGGCAATAAATTGAGGGATGAGAGTTATTTCACGCGGAGAGCCTCGTGACGTCGGAATTTTTGCCGTTGATGGACAATAAGCAGGATGTGAAACCTATCGGCGTATAAAGGTCAGAACCTGCTGCACTTGGGGCGGTTCGGAGCGCGCACAGTGAACCCAGCCTTAACGTTGACTGCCTCCTCTTGCTCGTTTGTCTTTGCCACTTCGAACTTGAATAAGCGATCATCGACATTCGCGGCCTCGAAATCATTCCATGACATTTCGTAACCATCCCCGCCAAAGTCATCGTCTTTGTCTACATCCTTAAACACGAGTTTCGCTTCATGGTCCGAGGAGATCAGAGCGCGGATTTGGTCGGTCAAGGAGGTGAGGTACCGCATGAAGGTGACGCGATTCTTGCGCACGCTTCCGGTGGCATCATCGTTCCACGTGGTTTCCTCGGGCCAGTAGATGACGTAGCGGACGAGAGGGTCGGAGGAAGAGTCGTCGGAGGAAGAGTCATCCGGAGGAGTAGGGGAAAGAATGTAGATGCCGGAACGGAGAGAAGGTCTCATGTTGACGGATACGTCCTCCTCGACGAGCAATTGGGCAGCGCTACGAAATAGTGGTTTTAGTCCACGACCAAAGAACAAGATTCAGAGTACGTACAGCTCATCGTTGATCGAGCCGAGAGAGAAAAGGAATCGGACGATTTCTGACTTGCTCCCATATATACCAACGAGGCGAAGCGAGGCTTCACGGTCCAGGCGAGCGAAGTCGATTTTCGTGACATTGGTATATGCACCAGGGAGGACGCTATTGATGAACCGACCCAAGGACTCTTGAGAAATGATGATCTTGTCGACCAGACCACCACTCCCGGTCTCGCTGTAAAGATCCAAAAGGCGGAAGAGACCCTTGATGCGTGGCAGAAGGTCGAAACGATTGGGATCGTGAGTCTCCGCCGTGGCCTGCGAACCAGTAGCGTTGTGCGAGTTTTGCTGTTGGGGAACCGATGTACCTGTGGTGGTAGCCGGAGGTGCGGTGGTTGGAGGAAGCGGACCTGAAGTAGTTTGATGCATGCTGGTGGAGGTCTGAGCGGGGATCGAGAAATATGGACTGGACCCATAGACGTAAGGCTGGTACATGGGCGGCGGGGTTTGGGCAGTGGCATTTTGAGTAGACGAGGCGGACTCTCCTGAAGCCATGTTGGCTTTATTAAAGTCGGGGTCGTCGAGATCCATCTTCGCATGACCGTCCGCGCTTTCGGTTCCTGTGGTCGGGGCAAAAGGGGGCTGCTCGGCAGCGGCGTTAGCAGCTCCTTTTGCTGTATCGCTTGCCGTCGACTCGGTGGTACTGTTCGATGAAGAATCCTTGCGTTCGCTCTGAGCGGAGGTATTAGCGCTGGACGTAGCCGTGGCACGGGCCGATTCCGAGTCGCTTTGAGAGGCAGAGGCCTCGGAGGTAGAGCTAGTGTGACCATTGCTGGAGGTGGTGGGAGTACCGGAATCCTTTTGAGGACCGGGGCTTGAAGACGACGACGACGCTTGGGTGTCCGCCATGGTGGTGTCTACGCAACTCGACTGGTTAGAGTTGGTCTAAGACCTAGAAAAGATTCCGTTTACCTTCATCAGATCCCTGAGATTTTTCCTGGTCGATGGCCATGCCGGACTCTAGTGTGTCGAGGTGAGCACGGCCGTGCATCGGACGGTCGGAGTTGGAAACAATCGTCAGGATAGCGATGATAGGTCAGGTACTGGCATGGACGTACCTTTCGAGTCGGAGCCCATACCCTCAGATGTCCTTTGCGCGTTCTGTTCTACGACGCCGTTGTCGCCCTTGGGATTAGACAACATAGCAACCGTGTCAGGGACGGCTGGATTCTCAGCGGGATGGATGGTGGGATTGTCCGTTTCCATCGACTACGTTTCAGAGAGAAGTGTGAGCAGTTGATTGATGATTTATGCAGTATAGAAATTGAAGTGAGGAGTAGAGGCACGGTGAGGGATGGGGGTCGCCAAAGTGCGTCTGGCCGAAAATGCCAGATCCCCTATGCTGCCTAAATATGCGCTGATGAGTCTCTCCCCGAGATAAAAGAGTTTCATTGTCTTTGAGTTATCTTGCATCGTGTTCTGATTCTTTGTTCTCGGTGGTCAAAGGGGGTTAGCAGAGGGAACGTGACGCACCGCGCGGGAAACATTCCAATTCTGGCTACGAAAAGTCCTCCAACGCCCTTGGCTACACAGATACCCTTGTTCACCAGCTTCTATAAGGCATTTTTTGGCCCTCTGATGTGAAGAGATACCGAAGTAACTTACCGAATATGATTCATTTGCCGCGATAAGAAATGGACGGCCCTTCCCTGACCCAGATTGGCGAAATTCTGAACCTCCGTGCAACGTGCACTTGTTCCCCGCTTGCACCATCAACTTCACCCCAAACATAACGCTACTCAACACCGTAGATGAGGACAATGGACTCGGACGATATCGAGTACGAAGACGAGTTCGTCGACGCCCAAGCAGAGCTGCCTCCGGTATTGGATCCGCAAGTTGAGAAGGAAATTCAACTCGTACTCGCTGGGAGCACGATCGTCAAATCCTACGAAGGAACGTCTCAATACAGTCAACGGGGCCCATCGGCATGTGGACTAGCCAGTTTCAACGCTGTTAGGACGGTCTTGGAGAAGGAACGCCATGGCACGAACGGCGCAGATTTAGTTAGGGAAATGATGTCGCGGAGGTTTATCGAGGTGAGGAACTTCCGGCCGATGGCTCTCTACCCACACCAAACACATTTCGTTCTGGACTACCATAGGATGCAACCGCCATCTGCGCTGCGTGGACGTCCTCCGCCCACCTCGAAGTTGACGATATCTATCAATTCCCCCTCTTCAGTGGTGCGCTTCGGCTCGTAAACACCGACTTTCGTCAAGCCAATTACGCTGAATTTGGAAAGTTGCTCCGGTGAGTCTCACGGGGATTCCCCAAGGCTTTACACTTACTCTCTTCCTTCCAGTCGGATTGAATTAGCTGCTGGCAATACGCGCGGCGGGTCAGCCGCAGCCATCATCACAAAACCGCCGGAAATCCTCGCCGTCTTCGCCATTGCCACAGGCCACACCGAACCGATCGGCTCCCCCTTCATCTATGCCGTCTTCGATTCTCACTCCAGACCTGACCTCCATCCGAATGGGGCCGCCTTTTCATTCTTTGGCAAGGCTAAGGTCGCCGCAGAGTACCTCTCTAACCTTCTATCCTTCGACACGGCAATCCTCAATGACGAGCACCTCCACTGGCAGACCCAGCTGCTATCGCAATACTCCGCACACGTCTTTGTCGCTCAGGAAACCCCTCCCCCATCCAAGATGGAGATGGAAATAGAGCTCTTTAGGGCTAATATAACGGCTTTGGAGTCAAAATCAGCTCTTGCGGAGATGAAGACCAACATGACGGAGCTACAAGCCAAGTTTGCGAGGTCCACCGCCGAGAATTTTAGGCTCAAGGACGAGGTTCGCATGCTGAACTCACAAGTCGAAAGCATGAGGGTTGCGTTACAGGAGACCAACAGGGACAGGGACGAGGCGTTCGCGCGACTCATCCAATTGGAGGAAGAGCGTGGCGAAGAGCAAGAGCCAAAGCCATGGAAAGGAAAGGGGAAAGAACGGGCGCTTGGCCCATCAGAGGATAGGCAAGAATCAGGTTCTTCGATGCCGTTCAAACCCCCGTCGACTTTCCGGGAACTTCGAGATAACCCAACCTCGTGGTCGGACTCAAAGCCATCCCTCCCAAGCATTTCCGGTGCCATAGGCCTCGTTGGGAAGTTCTTTGGCGGAACATCCCCCGCTGAGAACCCTTCTCGACCAAGTGGGGGCTACGACCGTGACCATGACCGTTCGAACCGCCATCGTGACCCACAAAATCGCTCTCGAGAACGGCAACAAGACAAAGAGAAGCGCCCTGATGACCGCCACTCAAAGGCCCACCCTACCCAGCGATCCCCAGAGGCTGACAAAGACTTCGACGACGACCGTAAACTCGCCCAAAAGCTCCAACATCAGGAGAACGTCGAGCAAGAAGTTGCGGAGAGCCAAATGCAAGCCAACACGGTACTGCGCGACGCTCACATAGCCCGCCAACTCCAACAGCAGTGGGATGATGAAAACGACACCGTGCGCGCGGAACATTTCACTTTGCTGGCAACGATGCAGAAGACCTTCGAGTGCCCCATTTGCATGGAGAAATGTCCCGAGGACGGTCTAGCGAGACTGGAAGGCTGCGAACACCAGTTCTGTCGCGAATGTTTGAAAGGACATATCGAGAGTTGCTTGGAGGAGAGGAGATTCCCTGTCCCCTGCCCACTCTGCATGACCGATGAGAAGCGGGAGGACAAGGATTGCGGCGGTATGTGACCATTTTGAGGGGATTGATTCTTTCGTTAACATCCCGTCCATCAGGACTTACACTCGAAACGATGGAAAACCTTGGGATTTCTCAGGACAAATACGACATCTGGCTAAATTTTGAAGTCGCCAAATACAGCATCTTGCTCGATTGTCCAAAGTGCCGGCAATCCGTTCTCGTTGACAAGGAGGATCACGCATCAGCCTCAATTCTCATCTGTCCCGTCCCCAAGTGTGGTCACATGTGGTGTAAGACCTGCTATCAACCCGTCGAAAGTGAATTCGAAGAGGATCACTCCTGCGATGGCTCCAAAGAATTGGAGAAATTGATGAAAGCCCAAGGATGGAAAAATTGTCCGGTAAGCGAATTTCGCCCTCTCGTCCCGAAATGCCGGGTTTACGAGGTTTCCCGATCTTCTAGGGCTGCCAAACGCCTACGGCGCGAACTCATGGATGCAATCACATGACCGTAAGTACCTTTCCGTCGTAATTCTCCTGAATAATTAGACTTATTTCTCCAAATTCGGGGTTTCGTGATAGTGCGGGGCTCCCGGCTGTAATACGTGAGTGGTGTCGAGTCTGAAGCACCTGTGTTTCAGCCATTTACTAACAAATGGATCCGACAGGCATTTCTGCTACGTGGATGGGGCCTTCATATGTCGTGCTCAGAACAACGGTGTCGCGAAGGAGGCTGTTGACGCCCACTATAGAGCGTGCAAGCTTTTTGATGTACCTGGAGAGTGAGGATGAAAGCGGGACTGTCGAGCCTTGGATCTTGATTCACGATTTGGAATAATGTACTTCAATTTGGAATGCAACGGAACTGAATTAGACTAGACGCTATCCCTGGCCTTTTGATAACGCTATCTAGGAGGGGAGGGGAACATGACACGGCATCTCGTTGCTCTATTCATCTTATTCACCCCAAGTGCGTTATAAAATATGAAACAACATATCCTCGATCCGTAGATCGGCTCTTGAAAGCTCTACCAAGCTCCAAGTCTGGAGACTGGCACGGTCATGGGCACGGTGGAGGTCTGCCAAGCACCCTTATCGCGGCTGCACTCTAGGCATCACGTGCCTTGTCTTGACCAGCGACGCCGAAGCGTGGCCCACGTCAGCGACCACCATCCATGGCCTAAGCTAAGCAAACAGCTTCTTAGTTTCGGGACTAAGAATCTTGCTTGGACTCGAGCTACAGTAGTCTGCTCATCTGGCTCTTCAATCGAGAAGGTTGGCACTGCAAACGCATTGCTAGAAAAAGCCTCGGACAAGCTCGGTACAAACCTCCTGGTTTAATACGAGATGATTGAACACAAACGGATCAAACCTCTTGACATGAATACTAGCTGTCTCAACTAAAGTATCCTACCTCGGTCGATCTCTGCATACGGCGGCCGGGCTCCCTGAGCTCGTCATAGCCACCTCGGGCATCTTGGCGAGGAATCCCGAAGGCCGGCACTGAGGCTGCATCTATTTCTAGACTTTGCCTTCCGGAACACTTTGGCGCTGTCAGAGAAGGCTCACATAACTTCTGATCTGCACTCTGCGCCCACCGAGGCTTCTAACCCGCTCCGATGTCTCTCGAGACGCCTGCGGGCCTTCTCACCTGCCCATATCAAACATTAATCTGAGATCGAGTGCTCCACAAGGTGCACAGCGTGCTCGATCTCGCACTGGGCATGTCTGGCGCCAGATTGCGGATCTGAACTCAACTAGGAAGCAGACTATGATCAGCTGACACTTACAGTTGGCTTCAGCACTTCCCTAGTCCCTTCGCCTTGCGAACCCAACTCTGAGGTTAATAGCTTGTTTCTGTCTCGCGTGGTTTTCATCTACCTTTGGCGAGCGAAATTCTGCGGGTTTGATCTTTGACTGAGGAGAGGAGGAGAACATAGCAAGGAGGGGACTGCCCTCTGCAGGCAGCTTTCCGCATTCGACACTCAGCCCGCCCCTCCCCATCCGACTCACAACCACCGATTTCCAGCTGCGTTCGCCATCGATGGCAATTCAACTGGTCCTGAGCACTTCTCTACGTGCGAGAGCAGATGCCGACTTCTCAAGGGCATAATTCTCGCGTGGTCGGAAGCGAGATCCCGCCCGAACTGCCATATTGACCGTGGATAGCATCGCGTGGCATGGAAAGATGGTAAGCCCCCAGAAACCGCTCATGGAAAAGAGTGGATAATGGTCAATGAGTGAACCTTGGTATACCCTAATGTGAGTGGGGCCAGAGGCATCTTCGTGGTTCTCCAAAACCCCTTAAGGTCCTTCGTCCTTTTCGCGTGTCTAACCTCACTTTGTTCTCTCTCCGATTGGATTGCACGGTTACTTGGGATGTACCTCACACCTCGACAACGTTTTCGCTATAGCTGATTGATTCGCAGCTACCGAACCTGGGTGGTCTGAGAACAACAGGTTCACAGAGAGGCTCACAGGACAATATCCGACCGGACAGGACCCACGACCCTCCAAAAGATCCAAGCTATTATGGCTATTTCCCAAGACGACACCTTATCTCGGCATTCCCCTCTTCACTTCAAGACCTTATTCTCGCGTGTTCCGGCGAAAGTGGCTTCCGCAAGGTGCTTCGATTTCCAGCGCTCGCCTCCGAAGGCGTGGGAATCGAGGTCTCCTTCACATCCCCGCATTTTCCGATCACGGAGTATCGACCGAGCGTCCTGCCGTTAACCTCCTTTCAAATTCCAAAGTATTGGTACTCTGGTATACCACCTCACTTCTTTTTATGTACTGGATGCCTTTTGGTTCTTCTGCGAAGCCCACTTCTCTTCTCATGGACACATGGCGCACAAAGTCGCGTGGCTCTGAAGGTTTGTCTTCTGGAAGAGACTCACTTCTCGGATAAAGCGATTTCCTCCCTTTAGCCGATGCAACCGGATCGATCGCCTTCTAGGCCTGTTCTTGACAGCTCAGTAGTCACCTCGAGCACGTTTCTCACACGTGGTGGTGGCATCTCGTGGCATTTAGTACGAACAGCCTACGGGAAGATCCCCCAATGCAAGTCGACCTTGGGAAAAAAAATACCCCAGAGGACCATCCGCCCACGGATACCCCTAAAAATGCCCGAACCCTTTTGAGAACGATCTTGGGTACCCGGCTATATTTGGGATGCGATCGAGAAGTCTTCTAACCACGTTTTCTAGCGAGTGCCGGGAGAATCATTCCCCGAGCCCCGCCGAGAGCTTTGGTCGTTAAAGAACCGAAATAACCGATTCGGAAACTTCCACTACTCCATATCGTAACTGTACTCTTGAACTCATGCTTATCCATTATCGGACGAAGTAGGCCGGGTCACATTTTTGTGCGCTGAGTAAAGAATGAGACGATTTTCCTGAATTAGTTCCGGAACCGTGGGCACGTGAGACAGCGGTCCGTCTCGTTAACGCCGCGACGAGCGACGAGCTAAAAAAAACGGCGTTGACGTTTCCGTTGCCGTGAGGAAAAGGAGTACTCAATCTTCAGACACCTTCTTATTTCCGAATCCCGGGAATGGTGTTCCACATGCTCTGTATGGCACATGTCCACACGGAAGCGGCACCGGGGCGTCAAACCCGCAACCCTCCACAGCATGAACGGCAAAGCAGCTCCGACGCATTCCGCGACGGTCTCTATCGACAGCTAGCTTGAAAAAATGGGGGTCGGTATCTTAAGAATACTTTATCGCTAAGCCGCGTGGCTTCGATCGTGCACATCAGCCGAGTTCTTCTTCATCCGGCGGCAATGATTAAGAAAACCGAGCATTTCATCCCAGGGGTTTCGGTACCTATACATGAGCTCCCCGCATGTTCCTTTCTCCTTGACAAATACCAGATCGATTGTGTGTACCCGGTGGGATGGGATGGGAGGGAACGGACCAAGATGAAAGAGGTGACAATTAGCAGAGCCTCCGGGTAAACGTTGTTTTCCGGGTTACGTTAAACAAAACCCGCCACGCGAGGATCTCCGTGCTGCGGGACCGACATCCTGGGCAAAGAGCACATCGACCTACCCAATCGGGTCAAATGGCTCAGTTTTTCTCAGTGCACGATCTGCACGCTAATAGATCGTTGGGGTTTTGTGACGCATCCCAACCTCTGTACCATATGGTCCATGCAAGATGAAATCCACTAGCCGCTTCTTAGCTTTGGGGCGATGATTCATTGTAGAGAGACTTTGCTCGCTATGCTCATTACTTTCAGTCTGTGCCTTGGAGATGGAAGATGGCTGGGCTTGCCATTGACGAAGGCAATGACCTCACACGACTTAATGGCAACCCTCTTCGTCGGTCGCTCTGGTGCCCCACCGGTTCCTACCGAAGAACGAGCGGTAAGAAGTTCTTGGTACTTTTCTCTTATTCGCTGGAGTGGAGCCCCCCAACATGCCGTTGATCTACTCAAGTGGCACCCTTTACCCCACCGTAAAAAAAGGGCTTGCAATGTTCTCATTATACGGTTAGTAGGTCTTTTGAAGTCCGTAAGGAAATCGTTTAGAGGATGATAGTTCTCCCCGGCTGCATGCTACGATGTGATATCCGGATGTTTGAGGTGTTTTCGGAAAAGAGGAACGAGAATATCCGAGAGGCACATCCGCTTGATCAGATTTGATTCCGGAATTTTTGAAGACTTCCGTCAAATGCGACTCCTCTTTAGTCCCATATTTTTCTGCTCCAATATTCATCTATACAAGGCTCGATGGAGTCGCGAATATTTTTGGCTTTTTTAATTAGGGATGCTTGTAGTGATTTCTGTAACAGATCCCGAGCTGAAAGAGCCGATGAGGTCATCGGGATTCGAAGAAGCAATTTTGGGTTCCCAGGGTGCTCCGGCTCCGCCTTGTGGGTGAATCCGGACCCCTGGTACCCCTCTGACGTTGTCTCAGTGTCCCATCCCTCAGGACCAAGAGTGTGAGTGCCGCGACCGTAGTCAGCACCTTTCCTGTTGTTGATGACCACGCTCGCTTTGGGTTGAGTAGTCAGGAACGTGATGAGAGGCGGAGTGATCATTGATTCATAGATGATGGAAGATTGTGGCGGCGTTGGGACGACCGGAGGTCATAAGTTCCCGGTTATGGAAAGTTACCGAAAGCCGCGACAAGTGGCGCTAACCGAGATGGTCAAAAGACGTTCAGAAGACCGCATGAGACCGCATGCAACTACTTAGTTTTGTGCTGATGACGACAACACAGAAGAGCCGCCCGCCGGTGTGTGTTGTGCCATAACGCCGTTCCGGCGACCGGCGTTGAGACTAATACTTTAGCGAGCGGCATTGATTCTGACGTTAAGCGTGACGAGAAGACTCTCAAGCGACTAAACGGCTTTCTTGAGCAGCTTATGATTCGCGCCGGATCTTCGAATAGTTTGTTATTTTTGTAAGCTACAGGCCTCTCAGAAGAGGGGAAAAATTATTATTATTTATGAATAAAATTAATTAACCAGCAAAATAACAATCCACATATCCCCCCAGTCTTCTTCCCCAGTCAGGTTCGTGGGCAGACCTTAGGCCGCCTGAACAAGAAGTTTGAAGCCACCATTATTCCCTCCACCTCTACCTTCACTTACCGGCCGACTCGACTCGGACCTGGAGCCCCCGGTAGGCGGCTCCCAGGCCGTATGAGGTACCGTCGCCTCCTCTTCCGAAGAGGAAGTTTCCGATTCCATTTCGTCGTCGATGAACGTGACTGGGAACCCCACACAAAATAAGCTGGGACCTCGGATTGCGGTCGTCACGTTGAAAGTCAACCATGAGAAGTTCTGGAGAGGTATCCTTTGTGAGATAACAATGCTAGATAATTGAGAGTGTTTACAGTAAATGGTACTTACGCTGTGAAGCGTCCGGAAATGGTAGGTGTAGGTAGAGAGCGTGTGTGCGCGGACGGGGCAAGAAGTGTACTTGCATCCATCAAAGGACTGGCCGCTGTAAGCATAGGAATCGACAGTGCCATCCATTAAGACGCTTGGGTCCGAGTGAGAGGCCGGCGGAATATCGCTCGCAATAAGACCAGCTCGTGGGCGATGGGCTTTCACCGGGGACGTGAAGGTTATGGTAATATCGTAGGCGCTGTAAAGGAAGCATTAAAGATCGTCATTAAGAATGAGAAGAAAAAGAAGATTAAGCGTGTAAAGAGCTAACCTTCCGGAGCGAAACACAATAGAAGTGTCAGATGAGCTCTCCAATGACGCCGATCCAGCGTCATGGTCGCGGACCACGACACTGTGAACTAGACCGATCGACGGACTGCATGTCTGGAAGCCCACGAAGCGTTCTTGAGCTCCATGATCTTCGAGGAGAGGTGCTGGCGGCGCTTGTTCTCCAGTGGGAAGCGTAACCGCCCGGGCCGCTCCCATCGAGCCGAACAAAATGACCGCGTTACGAACAAACGACAGCATAGTTGGTATATGTGTTTTATTATTAGATCGTGTCTTGTAATAGTCGTAAAAAGAATTAGGCGTCACTGAGACCAGCTAGCGACGATGGTTGGGCGTATGCGAAGTCGTTGTGTCGTAAAGGGAAAGAGGTGGGACGTTGACCAGCGTCTTTCTCTCTCTGAGGGCAGGTGTGTGTGAGAGTGGAGAGACGAAAGAGGTAAGAATCAAATCCATCCTGGTTTGGAGGGGGGCAGGAAAGTTTGACCAACCAACAGGCTTGACGGTTGACAGTTGGACGAATTCTGAACGCGGGTAAAGATAGAAAATCAAAAATAATTAAAAATAGGAGGTATCGGAAAATCAGAAGTGGGTGATACATTATCCGGGGCAGGTGATTGGGGTCTTCTGGCTTCGGAAAGTGGGGTGCACGAATCACGAGTTCCGTTGTACCGGGCGTAATAATCGAGACCAAACATTCAGGGTCCTGCCCACACTCCGAAGCACCATCGCACTCTTCCGCCCATCCCCTTCCCTCAGTACATTCAGTGTACCCGGCAAAAGTGGAAAGTTCTGCGACACTGCAGCTCTCTCGCGTCTCTCTCTCTCTCAGTCCCTCGTGGGTCACAAGGCACCCGACGATTCGGCATCTCAATCTCCCCCAGCCCTCAACACTACAAATACCCCCCCACCTTCGACCCAATTCTTACCCCACCACCCTCAGGTCCTCTCATCTCCTCCTCCATTCCCCTCATCTCATCCCGCATCTTCACCCTCATCCCCCAAAGCGCCTTTAACGAAACTCATCTCGACTTTCATCTAACGAAATGGCTGGAGGACCCGTTGCTGCAGGCGGAGGTGTCGGAGGCGGAGGTTCGTGATCCTATTCGCTTTGCGCTCTGTCCCCCTTCTCCTCTCCGCCCTCCCTCCAAGTTGATCCTGACCCCGTTCGTTTTCTTGCCCTGTAGGCACTCCTAAGAACAAATGGGCTGGTATTCTTATGACCGCATTCGCCGCCTTTGGTGGTATCCTCTTCGGGTCAGTCCGATCTGCAATCTGCACGCTTTGATCCCAGCCGGCGGCTGACCCTCGCTCGTCTTCCCCTCTCCGCTCTTCAACAGTTATGACACTGGTGTTATCGGTGGTGTCAAGGTCATGAATTCCTGGTTGCACACTTTCGGTAAAGACAATGGCTCTGGCACGTACGCCATCTCAACTTCCACGGAATCCCTCGTCGTCTCCATTCTTTCCGCTGGTACTTTCTTCGGTGCTCTCTTGGCTGTGAGTCAGAAATCCCTCTATTCCATGATCAATTTAGCTGATCTCCCCTTCTGATTCTTCCTAATTAAGGCTCCCGCTGGTGACTTCCTCGGCCGTAAGTGGGGTATCGTCTCTGCCTGCTTGGTCTTCGCCTTCGGTGTCGCTCTCCAGATGGGCGCTCAAGCTATCCCTCTCTTCGTCGTCGGTCGTATCTTTGCCGGTCTCGGTGTCGGAATGGTCTCGTGCTTGATCCCCATGTATCAGTCTGAATGGTGAGTACTCTTTGACGTCACTTTTTGCGGGGAGGGCGTCCACTCACATCACGTGATCATTTTTTTCCTCAACCAACCAGCTCTCCCAAGTGGATCCGTGGTGCCGTCGTCTCTTGCTACCAATGGGCCATCACCATCGGTCTCCTCCTCGCTTCCATTGTTAACAACGCCACTAAGGACCGCGCTGGCGATTCTGCATGGCGCATCCCCACCGGTCTCCAGTTCATCTGGGCTGCTGTCCTCGCTGGTGGCATGATGCTCCTCCCCGAGTCTCCTCGTTACTTGATCAAGCGTCACCGCGATGAAGATGCTGCCCGCGCCCTCGCTCGTCTCATCTCCGCTTCCCCCCACGACCCCGAGGTTTCCCAAGAACTCGACGAAATCCGTGCCAACTTGCGCGCTGAGGAGGAATTGGGCGAATCGTCTTACGCCGACTGCTTCAGGATGACCCACAACAAGATCTTGTTCCGTGTCTTGTCCGGTATCTTCCTTCAGGCGTACGTCTCCACACTCCTCGACTTTCTGAGGTAGTCACTAACCTTTTCCTTTTTTCGAACAGTTGGCAACAGCTCACTGGTATCAACTTCATCTTCTACTACGGCACGACCTTCTTCCAGCGCTCTGGTATTTCGGATCCTTTCCTGATCTCCGTTGCCACCAACGTCGTCAACGTCGGCATGACCGTTCCCGGTATCTGGCTCGTTGACCGTGCTGGTCGTCGTTCGCTCCTCCTCATCGGTGCCGCTGGTATGCTTTTCTGCGAGTACATCGTCGCCATCGTCGGTGTTGCCGTCTCGGACACCAACTTGGCCGCTCAAAAGGTCCTCATCGCCTTCGTCTGCATCTACATCGCCTTCTTCGCTGCCACTTGGGGACCAATCGCCTGGGTCATCACTGGCGAGATCTTCCCTCTCAACGTCCGTGCCAAGGCCATGTCCATGGCTACCGCCTCCAACTGGCTCTGGAACTTCGGTATCGGCTATGCTAGTAAGTCTCTCATTTTCAAGTATCTTATTTGCAGACGATGATCCTAATAATTATCCCTTCCTCTTTTAGCTCCCTACCTCGTCAACCCCGGCCATGGCAACGCTAACCTCGGTGTCAAGGTGTTCTTCATCTGGGGATCCACTTGCGTCGGCTGCCTCATCTTCACCTACTTCTGCATTCCCGAGACCAAGGGCTTGTCCCTCGAGGCCATCGACGTTCTCTACCAGAACACCACCCCGATCCACTCCGTCGCTTACCGCCGCCGACTCATCGCCGAAGAAGAGGCTCTTGGCCCCGTCGGCATGCAAGAGAAGGAGCTTGGCCACGAGAAGGAGAAGTCTGGCGAGCACTTCGAGAACGTGTAAACAGGATTCTAGATTTCTTCGATACGGGCTCCTTTCTGTCTGGAAATCTTAATCTTATGGATCTCGTCTGTTGTCGAATCTTGTAGCTGGGCTTTTTTTTTCATGTTTTCTCCTCTTCATATCTCTCCTCAATTCACTCGATGTCCTTTGTCACCTCCCCATCCCGTTCGACGCGGTGTCGTTTGTTGATGTCTGCCAGATTCCCTTTTCCTCTTACGACGGTATGAATACCTAGTCGTTGTATGATGATCGAAATGATGATGATTGGATCCTTTTTTTTTCTTTACTTCCCAATGTGTGGCGGAGTCCCTTCTTGCCTTGAGATCCTTGGCTACGAGGTATTTTGAAATTATGACGTCAGCGTGGTTCTTGGAGAGTCTAACGCCGCAACTAGGTGCATCCGCTCATTGGCGAGAACGCCAAGAATAGTCCCTTTATTTCAAGCCCTAAGTGATCACAAGACGATCGGTGTTCATCGATTCGCCGAAACCTTCGAGGCGTTCTATCAAAGATAGCAAGAATTATTTTCAGCCAGGCCCTTACCCTATCCCCTCATCGCAATTGGTGGAGCTCACGTGAACGACCTTCTCCAAGAGGGCCACCGTCGAAGTTTCACTTTCTTATCAAACCAAGTGCAACGCCATGGTCAGCAGGACAGGCACCGATGGGGCGTATGAGCTATTGGCTGGGCTGACGCCACTTCTACTTTCTCAAAACCCATACGCGCAGGTGGACAACATTGCGTCACAAGGTCTCAGGCCAGCATTATTCGGAAATAGGGCTAGGCGCAAATGCCAAATGACCAAGATTCCCATTAAGGAACGGAAGGTAGCTTTTCACAAAAGCCCAACGTCACCCAAAGTTCTTTCAGAGATCCCATCAAAGCTTCGGTTTCACTCCAGCCAGCCAAACACCGTCCTTGATCTTCCCCGTTATCTTTTGATCCCACCAGCCGAGGATCGTATCCACCACTTCGTCGAAGTGCTATAGCATGGACGGAGGTCACGAGGAAAAGGCTTGGTCAGTAAAAGAGTGTTTTGCCGCGTCTTCTGCACTCAAGCCCCACAAAAACTCACTCCAATAAAGTTGTGATCTGCCTTCTCGACATAGTGTAATGTATGCGTCGCTGTGGTTCTGTTCGAGAAAGCTCGAGCGTAGATCATCGCATCGAATCTGCGATTAATTTCCCGCCGGCACTTGTTAACTAACCGACAAGCCTCTTCTCTCTCTGTGACCATGTAGATCGGCGAAGGGTGACGGACTTACGGCTGGACCATCATATCATCTAACCCGTGGATCGTCAAAACATCTGTCTTTGGCGGGAACTTGGTCCAGACAAAGCTCGTATCGGCTTCCTCAGAGTCTCGAACCTGCTCCGGTGTGACCCTGCGAATGACTTGTTTGCCAGCAACTCGTTCTTTCCATAGAAAGAAGCCGTCCTTCTCGAACCCTTCTCCCCATCGGTCGTGGTAAGCTGTGGAGTGAAGCTTGTTAGCCTTCCTTCGAATCATCTGGAGCCGACGTGGAGATCGGGATCCTCACTATGGAGCTGGAAAGAAATGCAGATGAATTCGCTCCTCGAAAACCAAGAACCTAAACCTCGACTCACCTTCATCCGATATCGAGCAGAGACGTTTACGTACCCAGACACATCCTGTCCCTCTGGTGCGGTGGCCAACCACCGCATCCCAACGATGCTTCCTCGAGAATGCCCAATTGCAAGGTCCACTCGATAACCGTATCGGGTTTTAAGGTACAGCACAACGGCGTTGATATCCTCTACATCGTTGACGAATCCTTTATCACCCATGTTCCAACTTCCGGTCGACTCATGGTTCCCTCTTCACTCCCGGACCAAAAAATGCACAGCCTGGGTTTAGCGCTAGAATGGCTCATCGGCTAATAATCTGCTCACTTACCGGAAGTCGAATCTACAAGAGTCTATTGGCAAGCTTTGGGCCAGTTTCTTCAAGAACAGGTAGTCTTTTTGGCTGGGGGAGGAGTCCAGCGTCTGTCAACGTTGCAGCCCATGATACTCGGCGGTCACCCAGGCGGACAGAATGCAACTCATACCCCATAGCGCCATGGAGTATCTACAAAATTTATTACTCGTCAGCTTATGTACTGTATGCACCATTCCGTTAGATCGAACGAAGGAACTAACCAATGCGATCGGTTTCACATTTGCATCCGTCTCATTGATGGTATTGTTTTGTTGCTCAATGATACCCGTAATAACGCACCCGTCTTCATTTGGATGCGGTATTTGGAATTTGATACTTGGCATTCTCCACTGATGGGTGGTATTCGCGAGGTCAGTTCCTCGAGAACAACCGGAAGGGTGTTTGCCGGAGGCCGGCGAGTCGACGTTGCTTGTCTCGGCTTGGTTTTCGACATGAACCAAGGATCCAGGCTGCACTGGCTTCTCACCTCGCTGAAGTCTTGTTGTGAAACGATATTCGCATTGGAATAGAACGAAACCAGGTAAGTTTTCTTCAGGAGGGCCACCGTCGAAGTTTCACTTCTTATCAACCCACGTGTATTGGGCGTAGAGCACTCTGATCTGACGCAGCACGAGCCACATCTACTTTCTCGAAACCCATGAGCGCAAGTGAACAACATTGTGTCACAAGGTCTCAGGCTACCGTTATTTGGAAATAGGGCTAGGCGCAAATGACTGGAACTACAAAGGAACGGAAATCGCTCTCACAAAAGCCCAACGTCACCCAAAGTCTTCAGAGATCCCATCAAAGCTTCGGTTTTACCCCAGCCAGCCAAACACCGTCCTTGACCTTCCCCTTTATCTTTTGGTCCCACCAGCCGACGATCGTATTCACCACTTCATCGAAGTGCTATCATATAGAAGTAGGTCATGAGGAAAAGGCTTGGTCAGTAAAAGGTGTTTTGCCGCGTCTTCTGCACTAAACCCCCCACAAAACTCACTCCAATAAAGTTGTGATCTGCCTTTTCGACATAGTGCAGAGTATGCGTCGCTGTGGGTCTGTTTGAGAAGGCTCGAGCGTAGATCGTTGCGTCGAATCTGCGATTAATTTTCCCGCCAGCGGTTAATGAACTAACTAACCCCTCTCTGTCTCTGCGGATGAGGCGAAGTGGAGATGGGACTTACGGCGGGACTACCATATCGCCTAACCCGTGGATCGTCAAAACATCCGTCTTTTGCGGGAACTTGGTCCATACGAAGCTCATATCGGCTTCCTCAAAGTCTCGAATATGCTCCGGGGTGACCCTACGAACGACTTGTTTGCCAGCAACTCGTACTTTCCATAGGAAGAAACCGGCTTTCTCGAACCCTTCTCTCCATCGGTCGTAGTAAGCTGCAAAGTGGAGTTCGTTAGCCTTGCTTTTTGCCTGGAGTCGACGTGGATATTTGGATCCTCACTATGGAGCTGGAAAAGAAACGAAGATGAAGTCAGGGCTTATTCGGTCCCCGGAAACTAAGCTTCGACTCACCTTCATCCGATATCGAGCAGAGACGTTTACGTATCCAAGCACATCTTGACCCTCCGGTGCGCTGGCCAGCCAGCGCATCCCAACGATGCTCCCTCGAGAATGCCCAATCGCAAGGTCCACTCGGTATCCGTATTCGGCTTTAAGGTACGCCACAACGGCGTTGATGTCCTCTATATCGTTGACGAATCCTTTCTCACCCATGTACCAACTTCCCGTGGACTCATGGTTTCCTCTTCACTCCCCAATAGAAAAACCACCGCCTGGGTTTAGCGCCCGAATGGCTCAACAGCCGAGGATAGACGTCTCACCTACCGGAAGTCGAGTCTACAAGAGTCTATTGGCAAACTTTGGGCCAGTTTCTTCAAGAACAGGTAGTCTTTGTGACTGAGGGAGAAATCCAGGGTCTGTCAACGTTGCAACCCAGCATCCCCGGTCACCCAACCGGACGGAGTGCAACTCATACCCCATAGCGCCATGGAATATCTACAAAAAATATTCTTCATCAGCTTCCGTATTGTATACATCATTCCGTTAGATCGAACGAAGAACTAACCAATGCGATCGGTTTCACGTGTGCGTCCGTCTCATTGATGGTATTGTTTTGTTGCTCAATGATGCCCGTAATAACACATCCGTCTTCATTTGGATGAGGTATCTGGAATTTGATACTAGGCATTCTGCAGTGATGGGTGGTAGTCGCGAGGTTAGGTCCTTGAGGAAAACCGGATGAGGGTTTGCCGGAGGCCGGCAACGTTGCTTGTCGCGGCTTGGTTTTTACCATTGAGCCAGCCTCAGCTGAGCCAGGTTGCACGCATTGCTCAGGTCGATATTTGCATTAAAGTGTGGAAAAGACAGGTATGTTTATACGAACTGGGCCCGAGAATGAGGCCATCTAGAGCTTGTTTTCAAGTATGAAGAACCTTTACATGAACACGGCGGGTATCACATTCACGCGTCGAAACGGTCATTCCGAGCCCATGAAGAAATTTCAAATTGAATTGAAGTACAGATGTAATGCCAAATCAGGGAATGAATACTTTACATTGCTATTTACGGGTATCCAATTGATTCAATTTACAAAGACACAGTTAATCATTGCGCCTCCACGGCGCGTTAGGTGGCTTCCGTCATTGTTTCACTTTTCTTCGCGTGTCCTGTAACAAGAAGAACATGGTAAGAAACCCAAGTTCGAAAGCAGGTGAAGGTCTGTCCATCTCACCAATTAATCGTTTTGGGGAACATCTCCACAGCAGTCGCCACACTCCTCAACCGTTGCTCCATAACCGCAGCAGTCGCATAGTTGGTCGCATTTTGGCACTCCTGACACGGGCCAAGTGTCGAAGAGGAGGGGCTCTTCACACCCGGTGACCGAAGAGAGTAGGTAGGTAACAGTAACTTTCTGGTGGTATCAACCTCTCGAGGGATCTTCCATGCCAGCGGGATGGCTAGAGATGGTAAGACTTCCGTCAACTTGCGTTCGGGAAAAGGTGTGGCGAGGGCTTTGCGGGCGTTTTGTTGGAGGTCTGTATGCTCCTGGGGTGTCGAGCCCGTGTGGTTGCTGCAGCGGTAAGTGGAGAGTGGGAGGTCTTGGATGAATCGACCCAGCGCCTGCTCGCGCCGGAGACGGAGATCCCATAGTGCGGTCAGAGCACCGACGTCTCCTGCGTGAGAGAGCACGTAGGTTTGAAGTCCCGCGTCCGTCAACTTGCGTTCGTGAAGGTAACGGGAAGCCAGTTCGGCCTTTTCGCGCCATCCTAGACGCCACGCAAGAGCGTACGACTCGAGAGGAGAGGATTGAATGGTCTTCTCGGTGAGGAAATCCTTTAGGAAAGCGTAGAGACCCTTGATGGGAACGAGATATTTGTCGAAAGCTTGGATGAGCCCGAAGGCGACTGGATACGATGTGATCTCCAGGATGGGAGTGGGATAGAAAAGCTTCAGCATGGCATGAAGGACGGCCGAAGACTCCGAGACGTCGATGGTGGGGACTTGGCCAGAATCTTGGGTACTGGGGCCTTGAGGGATTTCGAACATGTCGGCAAAGACCGGCGACGCCAACGCGAGAACGGTCCTCAAAGGCTTGTAGTAGACGCCGTCCGAAGATATAAGAATTACATCTCCTTTGCCGTCGGCATGGAATGGTGCTGGTCCGTAGGTGACGGGTTGAGGCGGCGCTTCGACTGCTGCGGGCAGAATCGTCCTGTCAGTAACGTTACTCGTTGCTTCGTGTTCCCGTACTCACTCTGAGACATGATGATAAAGTTTTTCCAGAAGTCTTAGGTCAACGTGTAAGGTGGTGAGTCTGCAAATGCCTGCCGAGCTGATGGGATGGTGTTGGAAGTTTGAGTGCCTCTTTGCTGATGTTCTTCAACAGCAGCCATGGATCCAGTCTTCTTATACGACTGTGGCGCGAAGCCGACTGCTCCAAATACTTGCGCATCCCTTGCACCATCGGCGAAGCCTTTGTTATCGGGTTTTTATGAGTCAGAAGAGCGCGGCGAGTCTGGAGCGCGAGAAAAGCCAACAATTGCACAAGGGGGAACGGGCCACGTGGCCTTACCCGCGGTTCAAGGCACAGGGAGTTCCTCCAATCGCAACGACCGCATTTTCATCTCTTGAGTCTTTTTCGCACATCACATCCAGACCCACCAACCACGACAAAGGACGGCGTGTGCACAGCATCGTACCTGGGCAGGACTCGAACCTATAATGGGAAGCAAAAAAGCGAACCCAAGGTGACCCTTCACCCCTCCCCACCTTCCACATCCCTTCACCTTCAGCACGCACCATGGACATGTCCTCCCTCAAAGATTCCCTGAGACGCACAAAGGAGAAGATGCTCAGGCCTTCGGGTCGGAGTGTGCAAGCTCCAGTCACTCCGCCCCCGGAGTACGACCAGACAGAGCAGCTTGATTCGGAGCCGACTGACCCTCCCATCACCCTCGCTGTAATCGGCGCAGGTCAACGCGGAAAGGTTGGTGTACCCACCGAAACCCTCGGACTGTCATGTGCAGGAGCTGACACACTGCCAAATCTTCCAGAGATACTCGCGTTATGCTCTCGCGAACCCCAAACTCTGCAAAGTCGTCGCGGTAGCCGAGCCTCGAGAGAAGACTCGCGAGATCTTTGCAACGAACCATGCCATTCCGGAAACGGGCATATTCACGTCGTACCAAGATTTGCTTGCAGCCTCGCAAAAGTTACGCGAAGAAACCGGCAAGAGGATCGCTGACGCGGTGAGCATCTGGTTAGCCCCCCATCCATGAACCAGGGCTGATGAATATGGTACTAGGTCGTCATCGCTGTTCAAGACAAGCTGCACGCCGAAGTCGTTTTGAAGTGCGTCGCGCAAGGATTCGACATTCTCTGTGAGAAACCTATGGCAACTACACCCGAGGACTGTATCGCGATGGCGGACGCGGTTGCAGGGGCGAATGTCATATTTGGCATGGGCCACGGTAAGAATCCGCCAGATTTACTGGTCTCGAGAGGCCCATTATGTTGACATCTTTTCCCGTAGTACTTCGATACTCTCCATACAACCACCGACTTGTCGAGACCATCCGATCTGGAGAACTCGGTCAACTGATCAACGTCGTTCAAATTGAACCTGTCGGGCACCAACATTTTGCCCATTCTTACGTTCGAGGAAATTGGGCGAAAGAAGCTGATTCGAGCTTCAGTCTCATGACCAAGAGCTGCCAGTGCGTCTGTTTTCCGGTTTGAGGTGGTATGGGAGTGTGCTGATTGTCTTTGCAGTGACATGGACATTGTATGCCATTACCTGTACCCAGCAACCCCTTTGAGGGTGTCTTCATTCGGGTCTTTGACGCATTTCAAGAAGTCGGCAAAGCCTCAAGAAGCCGGTGAGGCGACCAGGTAAGGTTGACCCTCGCCACTCGCCAACTTTCTGTCAGGCTGATCGCTTGTTTGCAACTCAGATGTCTCGAATGCCCCATGGAACGTGAATGTCCTTACTCCGCTAAGCGAAGTATGTCCATCCTCAGCGGCGTTCATCTGCTCACTGCTAACCGGACTTGATGCGTTCTCAGTTTACCTCGATCCCGTCAGCAACGGCTGTCTAGGATGGCCGGCCTCCGTTCTAACCGACGGGCCACCTGACATCGAGAGTATCACTCACGCACTCAAGACCGGCCCGTATGGACAATGTGTCTACGAAAGCGAGAATGACGTTGCGGATCACCAGGTGAGACTTGACTGTGCCGGCGTCGCTCTTTCGCTTATTTATTCGTATTAACCCTTCCGGCCTCCCAAAACAGGTCGTGAACCTCGAGTTCTCCACCGGCGCAACAGTCAGCTTAACCATGGTCGCATTCTCCACCTTAATCTGCGACCGGCAAACTAGGTTACACTTCACCCACGGCGAAATTGTAGGAGACATGTATACGTTGGTTGTCACAAACTTCAAGTACCCATCAGGCCATCCGTCCAGGACCACTCGCCTCACGCCCAAAATCGAAGATGGTGGACATGGTGGTGGAGACTTGGGTTTGATTCGAGCTTTCGTCAAGGCTGTTAGAGAAAGAGACCAGAGTGTGCTCGGAACGGACGTGATGGAGGTTTTGAGGAGTCATTTGATTGTTTTCGCTGCAGAAAAGGGAAGGAGGGAGGGCAAGGTTGTTACTGTCGACGAGTTCGAAGCGGAGGTGAGGAAAGGGATTCAAGAGAAGATCGAGAAGGTGGCGGTCTCCAGCGAGGGGTACCCAGCTGCACCTGCGCATGAATGAACGGTGATGAAAAGTTTTATATTTGCGGTGTACGTCATGTTTACAGATAAAAATTGCGTTTCTTGAAGTCCATGCGAGGCTGGAGCCAAAAGGATGTCATCACGCTGATCAAGCAGGTTTTCCGAAGATGAGGGCTTACATTCCAAGCCCAAGCAAATTCTTCCCCTTTCCTTGCTTCCTTTTTTCCATCCTTCCTCCCTTCCTTCTTCTCTTCTTCAGGCATCTCTTCCGCCTCCTCAACCTCCTCGTCATCGTCGACCTCTTCACCGTTACCCTCTTCGGCAATGTGAGCATACTGCTGGTCAGCTTCGTCCTCTTCTTTGGCAAGCTCCAAGGGCTTCATAGGTGCTCCTAGTGGATTGTTGGAGGGAAGACCGGTCTTGAGGCTCCGTAACTTGAGTGTAAAGCGAGGCCCGATTTCTTGGAGGGCCGTTCGCTCGGTAGACTTAAACATATAGCTAGCAGAGAGGGGAAAACGTTCATACGCGAAAGAATACCCTATGTCGGCGTACAATGATGGCTCACCGATGCCGCCGGAAGAACAAGAAATCTCGCTGGTTATGCAGCGTGACCACCTGTCTCCCCTCGAATTCCGGCATTGGCGGGAAAAGCGTTTGGAACATCCTTCCAACGGCGTGACCCAGTCGAGTGACAAAGTTGTTGAGCACGAGTTCGGGGTAGTGAGGGCTCGCGCGGGCATGTCCAAAGATTTGCTTTGTGAGCTCCACAGACGTGAGTTTGAAGTAAGCTGTCGGACCAGAAGGAAGATGAATGATAGTCAAGGCATCTGTAAAAACGGTTAGTGTTCTGGCAGAAACCTGGGGACGGAACGCTATACTAACTGGGTTTGTGATGATCTTCGTTTACCACGATCATTGAACTGTACCCTCTCTTCACCGCCCACCCAGCAATCGTTCCAAGAGGTGGAGCGTTACTCCTAAAGGTCTTCTTCCTCCTTTTAAAAAACTGTGCTCCCGGAAATACTCCAACTAATTCATCGCAGAACGCCCAGGTTGGGGCGGTCGCATAGGGTGAAGTCGTAATCAAGAGTTTAGGCGGTTCGGAGGGATCCCGTTCGGAGTCCGGATCAAAGTAAGCTGCGAATGGGTCGTTTGCGATATCCGCAGCGTGTTCGGGATCCATGAATTCAGCGGGTGCCGCTGGAGGTGCTGCTGGGTTGACGTCTTGATCTTGCGTGACTTTCGAACCTGATGGCTCTGAGGAGTCGGCTGCATTAGAGTCTCTGGTGGACGGGAGGGACTTAGACCTGGCAGCAAATTCAGCTGGTATAGATGATTTGGGATGAAGTCCGGAGGGGATGGTAACCATGGAGGGGTCATAGGCACGGGTGTTGTCGATCGTCATTGGGACATTTTCTGTTTGCCGTTTCTTGAAACAGAATAAGCATATGGCACCCATGAGTCGGGTTATCCCCTTTAACTTACCTTCTTGAGTTCAGGATTTTTCTTCTCCAGTTTCCGCCGCTCCATCCTCTCCTTGAACTTAGCGGCGGTCTTCGCCCGCTTCTCAGCTCGCACTCGCTCGATGCGAGCGAATCTGTTCTCTCTTTTCTTCGCCCCTTGCACCATAGTCACTGGACTAGCTTGTAGTAAGTATTGGCCGCGTCAGAGAGGTCGGAGGACTAGGTGTCGTGAAATGAGGAAAATCTCTAGACTGTTTGCTACTATTTGCTTTCGGCGGGTCGCCGATCCAACCTCAGTAGAAACTCACGGCAGTAGTATGATTAGATGCAAAGAGATGAATATGAATGAATCTTAGCAGCTTTACGGGTTCAAGGCTGCGTTGCGCTTGCCAGGCATCACGCTGGTCGATCACACAAATCGTTCAATATACCCGAAACGGTTACAGCACACAGCAAAGTGCTAGACGTTATATTACGCAGCAGTTCCACAAAGCGCAACTATGCCCTATTAATTGAAGTATCAGTACATGCTGATTCTCACCAGGCCACTCTGACTCACAAAATTCAGGCTCGTAGCCATGGAAAGGTACTTGTCTTGAACAACCTTGGCGACATCCTAAATCAATACGTCAGAGTGGATACTCATTTTCACTTGTGGAGTCATCGGCACCTTGAGGAAGTCCTTCGAAACGCCTCGATCGATGGGACCTGCCCTCCTTCCGTCCATTTCCAATATTCTCTTTTCTCCGGGCGTCTTAGGCGACGGTGCTTGAATGAAGCACGTAAAGTGCAAATCCGTATCAAGGTTCGTAGGGACGGCGGAAGAGGATTGCGCAGAGGTGGCAGCTTCCTGGTGAACCTCAGCGAACAGAGTGGTCTTTGCGAGAAGATCGGCTCGGTCGGAGGGAGATAGAGCTATGATGGCATATTGTCATCAGCCATAAACCCCCAAAATGAAGTAATGTATGCGTACGAATTGCCTGCTCTCTGAAAGTGGCTAGTGCACTCTTTGGGGTGGTGGTGAGGTTGCTCTGTTTTGCGGGTCATTTTGTCAATGTTCGGTCACACATCGATCTCGCTTGAGCCTTACATTTAGGAGCGCGTGGAGAAGTCCAATCGTTCCGCACGCATTTGAAATCTGGAAATCAAATCACTTGTCAGCGACGTTCAGAAGGCCAAATACACGGCTACTGCCGTACCTTTTGCTGAATCCAAATGACCGAGGTGTCGACGTCGGGTGCAACCCCTTCCTTCTTGAGCTTTTCGTCGTCCTCTTTGCGTCGTTTCTCGACGTCGGTTGTAATTGGGTAAATGAGAAGAAGAGCCTTGACTGGCTGTGATACCATTGCTAAGAGCTGTTGTCTTTCAGTCAGTTGGTCGAGGGGTCGGGGAAGTGCTTTGGACCCACCTCCGCATCAAGACCATAAACGTCCTCGAAGTGGGCATGAGTTTTTGCCACCCCAACCTTTTCTGCCCACTATACAACACGTGTAAGAGTTTAGGCGATATAAGCAGTGGAAATCGCGTTTCAGAGCGCGTACAGCTGTAAAAACCTTGGTGCAAAGAGAGGCCTATTAGAGTCGAGTGGTCTACAAGTTGGACGAATACGTACTTCTGGATTGCTTTCCAAAGGAATCCACGGCCCTCCTTTCTGAGAAGGGGCAGACGTATTAGCAGCTTCGGTAGACATTTCGACGAATAGAGGACTGCAGATGGTGGTTTGGACAAAGGAGATCAAGGTTGCGTCAGCGGAGTCTGAGGCTGTGGAGAAGAAGCCGCGTTCGCACGGCGGCAAAGTCCTCCGCAAGAACACCCACGACGGCAACACCTCCCACTACCAGCATGGCTCGATTATTTGGCGGTTTGTTATTAGCAGTATCTACGGTATTACTCCTTCTAGGTACTTTATTTTGGTTCCTTCTGGATTCGCTGCCATTAACTCTTTCCAATCAAAGCGGCCCATTCGACATATGAACGTCAGTTGGCATTCGGCACAAGGACTACACCAGAAACTTAATAACTTCACATCATTTCTCTTTTAGATTTCTCGTATCTCAAGGCCAGGAACCAGTCTTCGGAGAGCATTCGCCAAGTGCCAGCCGACGTGGGTGCTATCGGTTCATGGCTTCCTTCTCAGCAAAACTAAACAATCTTTGCATAGCTGGTAATGGAAATTGGCCTCGCAGTTATCCTCTTCGTGTTTGGCGTAGCATCATATACACCGCCGTTGAAAGAAATAACGTGGGCGAGTGAGATGCGCAAGCGGTGGGTGTCTCAAGTTCATCTCTTTTGCCGAATCTCAGCCGACTCGTTTGATCTTTTCACGCAACAGGACAATCGATGAGATGAACTCCCGCCCAAGTTTCGCTGGGTTTAACCACCGGGGACGAGCCATACATACATCTTCCTAGAATCTGCCACGTGTGTATTCGTCTCTATGACCAATATACCCGCCCCTTTGCCAAAACCGCAAATTCTCTGCGCCACCATTCCCCCCAAAAGATACAATCCTATACTACTTCTCCCGGACAAGAAGCTTGAGCTCTCGCCGCAAGTCCTTGCCGATGCCCTGCCAACTTGCACGAACGTCTTGGAATGTCTCTAGCCGTAAATTTGGAGGATAAGAATGACCAGCTTCCATCGCTGCCTTCTTCTTTGCGAGTAGCTTGTCAATCACAGTCGGCTGCTTTGCTCGACTGATTGTAGGTAAGGCCATTGGGGCAATGATTGAGGATTCGGGAACCGCAGCGCGGGGTAAGATTTTGGAGAGGGCCTGAGATGATGGTCGCATCGTGAAGGTTTTAGTGCAGATAAAGTTCCTAGTCACGAATGATAAGCTGATTATACTCATACACGGCAACGCCGACTCTTACCTGCTGTGTTTGGAGTTTTGAGAATGGGTAGCAGCGGCGTTGAACAAACTTCGGATATCGCTTGGTCGTGTTTGGTTGACTGGCGTTTCGTCAAACGCGTCAGACCAGCCTCCATGTTCGGTCGTCATCCGCTCGCTCCCCCGCGGCCACACGCGGTCAAACGAAAGCAAGAAACTCAGGACACATCGGCAAAATCAAGCAGTGATGCTAAGAGGCGAAGAAAAAGTATCCCTCAATTCCAAGCGTCCTCGGTAGACGACTCTTCCATCAACGCGGAGGTTGACCCCAGTTCTTCTGGTAATTCAACGACCGGAGCTAAAGCTTCAAGGAAAGGGAAACAGAAGGCAACGGACCCCGAAAGACCCACTTGGCCGGAATACTTTAATGAGGTATGTTGAGTCGGCCGACGCGACGGCAACAGAGCCGAGAGCTCAAGAATTCGCGCCCTTAGCTTTTTAAGATCTACAAGGTTCGTATCGAACGTCATTGATGCCACGCCTTATAAACCTTGTATCGTAGGCTCTAAACACTGTAATTGCGTTCTGCTCTTCAAGACAGCAAATTGCCACCACATTTTCTGTCGTCAGGACCTCCGTCGAGCGCATTTTGCGGAAGTGAGTGATCGTTTGATTTTCCTCCCCCTTATAACCAAATCATGATCTACGATAGGCCTCTTGAGCTTTCTCAAGTGACTGAAATTAAGTGCGCATGCCGAGCTTTGATTTTGATTTAACGCAGGCTCTAACCACCTCCTTGCCAGAGCAATCTTGCCGGACCTTATTCGTTTCGCCTACACTCCTGCTTCTCAAATACGAGTCCACTCTGACCGAACGTTAGGCGCTTCTAGTAGCAGCAAAGGTCGGGCTGAACTACCGGACCCATACGAATCATTTGGCTTGGATAGCGGAAATGCAGATGAGCAGGTTCTTGTGCTGGAATTTGTCGAAAAGGTCAAGCTCAAGCGACCTGACCTAGAGTAGGTTTTACTCTTCTTTCAATATTGCCGATGGAGTTCTAAATGTTTATTATATAATTGAAGCTACAACCCAGTTTTCTCGGCTCCGCTTTTGTCACCGGCCGATGTGAAAAAGCTTATTGAAAAAAGGAATGAGCGGTTCCAGTCAGCTGTCGATGAGTATGAGTCTATTTATTAGGCTCTCTGCGTTCTGTTGTCGATCGACCACTTTCTAGGTTAATATTAGCGTGCCAGACCATGGAGACACCTGAAGATCCAGTCGCATTGGTACAGAAGGCCGCCAAGGATCACGTACCGCTGGACCCCACTCACTCCACACAGCAACCAAGCACTTCCCATAATTTCCTAAGCACAGACTCAAGACAATCAGTCGAGGAAGTGATTGCTGAGATCGAAGGTGCCGAAGAATACCGCGATCAGATTGTCTTTCGAAAAATCTTCGATACCAAAGAGCCTCGATATGGTTCGTCCCCTGCTTTCAGGGCCCCAATGTCTTGGCTGACGGTCGACGCAGTTGAATTGGAAAAGCCCGTGTCAGATTCAATTGCTACTGGCCTAAAGTCTTCAATGAACGCGACAGAATTCTATAGTCACCAAGCGAAGGCAATCAACGCGTTACGGGAGGGAAAACATGTTATCGTATCCACAGGGACGGCCTCCGGCAAGAGCGTTATATACCAGGTTCGACGCATCAATGCAAGCTTGCTGTGCCCGTCTCACATACTCTTGTTGGTGTCGTGAACTATAGGTCCCCTTGCTGTCAATGCTGGAAGAAGACCGCGACACGACCGCGATGTTCATTTTCCCTACAAAAGCCCTTGCACAGGACCAGAAGGCTGCTCTGGAGCACTTATTGGCTCGTTGCCCTGGGCTGGAAGACGTCAAGGTACGTGCATACTCTCACATTTAGTTTCGGTTGTATCTTATATACATGGCCCCGAAAGGTCGCGACGTACGATGGAGACACCCCGATGAATCGACGCCAAGGTTCGTAGAACATACCAACTGGTTTGTAGAGATGTCTGACCTTTCCGAAAGGCATTCGTGAGACGGCATCCGTGATCTTTACGAATTTCGTATGTCGTCACACTAGAATTCGTCGAAACGACAATTAACCAGAGTGTTAGGATATGATCCATGTCTCCATCCTTCCATATGAGGATACCTGGCGCCGGTTCGCTATATTCTCGTAGTCTCGAAGAGCGCAGTATAGGACTGAGTAACTACGTATGTTCTGCAGGTTCTTGAAGAATATGAAACTGCTTGTCGTGGATGAACTGCATTACTACAACGGGACGTTGGGTTGGTCAGTCGCAGCTTTGCTCCCAGCCGTGTTGTGGAGAGGCCGGATATGCTGACTCTTTCGTTCAGTCATACAGCCTGGATAATGCGTCGGCTCAGACGGGTCTGCGCAGCGTTGGGAAGTAGGTTGCTCGTTGGGTCATCGGGGGAACCCCGACTAACCAACGGCCCTTAAAAAGATCGACGATTTCAATTCGTTTCGTGCAGTGCAACCATCGGTCAGCCAGCCGCGGTACGTTAGGTGTTTCATTAATTTCGCGTGGCAGCTAGACCAACCTCCTTGCCAGCACATGAAATCCATCTTCGGAATCGAGGTAAGCGGACAGTCCTTCTTCCCGCTGTGTAGTTCTGACCCTTCTATCGAAGGATATGGAAGTTGTCACCGAAGATGGGTCGCCATCCGGTCGAAAGGACTTTTTAGTATGGAGCCCACCTCTTGTCGATCAACTCAAAGCAAACGGTCAAAGAGTCAGCTCTCTAACAGAAGCCTGCACCTTGTTCAAATTCTTAATTACGAAGGGCGTGAAAACGATTTTGTTCTGCAAGGCATGTAGTCGTGACATCTCCTCTTGTTCGGTTATCAAACGTGTTTGTCCGTCTAGATTCGAAAGACCTGTGAATTAGCCATGAAAACTATCCGCGCTCAAATAGCAACCGATGGGCGAACAGACCTTTTGGATAGAGTCCGAGCTTACCGGGGAGGGTACTCCCAACAGGTACATTCCTAGTGGCTATTCTGATGATTCTTGAACTGACTTACAGGCCTTTTAGGATCGTAGAGAAATTGAGAAGCAAGCATTTTCTGGAAAGCTACTGGGGATCGTGGCCACCAATGCTCTGGAGCTGGGCATCAACATCGGGTCGTTGGACGCTGTTATCATGCTGGGATTCCCTTTCTCCGTTGCGAGCTTGGTGAGACTTGAACTGAAATTAGCGCGCGGTTCTTGACTTAACAAGCGCGGGCATCGATTAGAGGCAACAAGCGGGGCGAGCCGGTCGACGCCTTCAAGATTCGTTGGCCGTTTTAGTGGCGGACAACTTTCCATTGGACCAGCATTTCGTCCAGAACCCTAACGAAATTTGGGATTCCGTAAGTTTTCTTCTGATGTCCGAGTTTAGACGGTTCTTCCTGAAGTCCATGGGTTTCCGTAGCCGATGGCAGATTTGATTGTCGACCTGGACAATGATGTGATACTAGAAGGCCATCTCCAATGCGCAGCAGACGAAATGCCCATCCTTCCTAAAAACGATGCGCCTTACTTCGGCCACAATTTCGTGGCTTTGTGCGACAAGCGGCTGGTTAAGGACAAAGAAGGATGGTATCATACCCACCCGAATTTTAAGCCTAGACCCTCAAGTCATGTGGCCATACGTGGAGCTTTAGAGGCTAAGTATACGATCTTGGATATTACCGACAGGGACAAGGACGGGAAGGTGATAGTCCTTGAGGAGATCGAGGTCTACCGTGCGCTATTTGAGGTGAGGATAGTTACAGCCCATCTACGCCGACTCTGGCTCACATCTGTTCCTACGTCAAAGACCTATGAGGGCGGAATCGTGAGTTTGAATACCGACCGAAGAATGGGATAGTTAATGATCGCTTTGCTTTTCAAGTTCATGCATCAGGGCGATACATACCTTGTCAACGAAGTTAGCCATGATGAACGTTGCGCAAAGGTTGTCCAGACGGACGTCAGCTGGCTCACGACCCCTCGAGATTACACGTAAGCGTGCCAGATACATGCAGCCCATTGGAAACTGACCAAACCCGGCACATTCCCAGAGACATTGACCCAGTGGAGACTTCCCGTATTCGAGCAATCCGAGGATCGCCCCACCGCGCGTATTTCGGCAAGATCACTGTCAAAACCGTCGTCTTTGGCTTCTTCAAAGTCAGGTAAGTCTGCTGTCGCCTCCCGGAATGAACCCAGTTCTAAGGCACTTCAATGCCCAACAGGAATAATTCAATACTGGACTCCGTCGACCTCGACACTCCTCCGTTCGAACGCGAAACAGTCGGAATGTGGATCAATGTGCCATCCTCCGTCTTGGACTTGATGCGTCGGAAGGCTCTCAGTCCAGCTGAAGCGATACATGCTGCAGAACACACGGTCCTCAACATGTCTCCTCTGTTCGCGTTTGCAACGGATGGGGACATCAAAACAGAGTGCAAAATTCCAGAAAAGGAATACGCAGCGAAAGAATCTAGCCGTAAAAGGCCTGCAAGGTAGGGAATGTCTGTGCTCGGCGCGGCTGCATGTTGATCATTCCTTCGTAGGTTGGTGTTTTATGACGGAGGCGGGAAATGCACTGGGGTGTCTGCCAAAGCTTTCGATCATGGTGAGTAACGGCAAGCCTCGGCTTGGCACGCATTGTTGAAGGGATATTCACTGTCTCCTGCTTTCCAGCTTCCGATTTACTACATCAAGCGCTGGAGCGACTTGAAGCCTGTCAATGCGAGGACGGGTGTCCATCATGTACGCCTCATATTTTGGTTCACGTCGTTTTTTTCGGCAGAATGGTCCTCACGCATCGTTTCCTCGCTCATAGGCATCGAAGCCGCAGCCTGCCGTTCAGGTTACCTCGTCACCAGTAAACTTGGAGCCAAGCTAGTCCTTCGAGGCATTCTGAACCTGCCAATCGACGAGGACGACATTCCGGATCCCGACCCGGAGGCTGCTTTTAACATGCCTGAAACTGTGACGGAAGCGACGGACGTGAAAGCTCTCGCAAAAATCGAGGTCGAGGACTTGGAAGACGTGCAAGTCGAGAACGAGCGTGGCCAAGCGTTGCTTCCAGATGGCGCTGCTCTAACCCGGACGTTGCGCATCCGGTGAACATCTACTGTGTCGTCTTTCTTTGTCTTGTTTTGTTTTATACGACTCGCATTTCCGGTAATGAGCACTCCCGCGTACTTGTCAAGACTCTGCCACGTTGGACGTCCGAACGGGTTTGGAACATTAGAATAGTGGCGAAAATCTAGTAACAACGCAGGGGGTCCTCCTAATCGTCCTTCCACCACTGAAATTAGATAGCCTTGCTCTTCACTAGCTCTGAGAGAGGATATGCCGAGGGGGCGGGATGTTAGCATGTTTGGATCACCGGAAATATCCATTATCGACGACATACGTTCGACTTCAGCAACGGCAGCCAACAAGATATCCTTCTGGTTCTTCTCATCGGTAATATCCTTCATGACTTTGTCGATGACAGCCTTGGTGAGCTGAGCCTGTTCGTCTTCCTTAGCCTGCTGCTCATAGCGGACCCATGAATCCAAGACGGCCTTGACCTCAGCGTTGACGGAAGTCTGTTGCTTGAGGATGAAGGATTCGCCTTCGAGTTGGGCGGTTTCCTAGAGGCGGCATGGTTAGCCTTTCGCGATTGCCTGCGACACTTGACATCCAATCCCGAACCTTAGAGAGAGCGAAGAGGCCCTTGGTAACGTCAACGACGTCCTTCATTTGACCGACAGCATCGATGCGAGAAGCAACGGCTTGAGTGTGTTCAGCGCGAGCGGCATTGAGGACCTCACGGATTTTCTGTCAAGTCGACGGGCTGATCAGCTTCATTTGTTCATTTTCGACAAAGCGTTATTATTCCATCAACTCACGTTGATATGACCTTCAGCCCACTCCTTGTAAGGTCCCTTCATCGACCTTGCGATGAAAGTGGTGATGATCAAGAAGCCAGCGAGAACGACGGTCTCCTCATTGACGACGTAAAGTTCCGACGAGATTGCGGCAGCGGTCAAACCGGTTCCGAGGACGATGGCGCCGGTTTTGCTGACGAGGGAGTTTCCGGGGACGGCGTCGATGATTGCGGAGGCGCGCTCTGCTGGTGGCTGAGGGGCTGCGAGTTGTAATGATTTTAAGTTGAGAGGAAGAAACGTCATGAACGTTGAGCGTCGGAACGTGCAATGTCAATAGTTGGGTACATACTCTTGTCAGCGAAACCACGGCTAGAGTCGAATAGATCCGTCAGGCTATAGACTTGATATATTTATTGGGAAGACGAACCTCTGGATAGCAGCAACTCGTGGGATCGAGGCGACAGCCGACGACCGGAGGAGAGACGCTGAACGAAGCTCTCCAAAAATCAGTATTTTTTGCGACAAAAGCGCATTAGAAAGAGTCGCTCACAGCGCAATGAAGAAGTGGCAATACGGGCGGCCATCGGTTTTTTAGTTGTGTAGGGACGGGATACAAGCTTGTGCGAAGGGAAAGGAAAGTTGCTTGCGAAATGGTCTGGCGAATGAGCCAGTCTCACGGCTCGAGTTCGACTGCTTTGCCCCGAAATTTACCGATACTCACGAGCGTCTCTCGATCTCTTGAGCCGTTTACCTTTTCTCAAAAATCCTCTTTTCATTTAAACGTTTCATGATTTTTGAATCATGTCAAGAGCATCGAAGATAACTCTTGGACTTGCTACGGGCTTTTGCGTGTTCACTATTTGGGGGGTGCATTACATGCAGTACGCAGAGCGAGAGGTGAGCGCGTTGAGGCATTGTCAGTTTTGGAGGAACAGCCCTAAACGCGTCGTGTTTTGGATTAATAGAGCATGTACCAAGGCGTGCTGAAGGACGAGGCTCGTTTGGCTGCTAAACGAAAGCAGCAGGAGCGCGAAGCAGAATTCCAGGAGAATTTACGGAAACGGGCGATATACGAGGCCGTTCAGAAAGTGGAATCTTCGTCATCTCCGGCACCTCAATGACAGACGTGAACACCTGGGAGAGCATGCGTAATAGGTTGGGTCATTATCGACGTTTGGCAGTGATATCACTAGGCGCTGACTGAGCCGTGCTTTGAAGGGGCGGGCAATCGAAGCCGGCGGTCATGTAGTCTCCTCCTAATCTTCCAGTCTCTTCGATCGGAGCGCGCTCCACCTCATCTGGATACTTAGCATCAAGGTCCTTGCATAATTGCGGGCTCCGCTACCTCGGAAGCCGAGAGTCGCTGAGGTCACTGCCGACGACTGCAGCAGTGTTTAGAACGCCTTGGTCGACATCTAGCATGTATTTTACGCTGTTATTGCATTTATTTCCCCACTCGTTGGATATCCTTGTGTCGCTCTAGTGCTTTGGTAATGAGGGTCGAGCGGAGTCCTCGGTCTCCGTTGATGTGAATGATGACATCAGCCGTGCAACAGGGGAGAGACCAAACACAATTCGAAAGAAAGATCTAAGAAATACCTCAACCTTCTCTCAGCACACTAAAACCACTCTCGACCTCCCTCCTCCCCTCTCCGCCTCCCCAATGCCATCCAAGACGGATGCCCAGGAGCCCACCAAGCACGTCGTGTCCAAGAAAGGGTCAGCGATCGAAACTTCGTCGGGGACACTCCACGTTCAGCCGGTACGCCACCCCTCGGATTCCGCTTTCGGCGTGTCATAGATGCTAAAGAAATTGTTCCGTTTACGCACGCCGAACCTTCACGGGCCCATCATATATCTTCCGCCGGCACCCTCACGCACTTGCCAACGACATGCTCTCCCTCTCGTTTCAATGCTGCCTGCCATCCGCCAGTATCGCCCATCCAAAGACTCGAAGCAACTCCTCGCAAAGCTCACTTTCGTTCCACGTCCATCCGCACTCGAATCATCAGGTCATGATGCATTCAGAGGATTCTACTCTCTCTTTTGGATATCAGTCGGTATTCTAATGATCAGGACCTACGTCACAAGCTTCGACCAGACTGGCTACCCCCTCTCCCTGTCCTTTGCCGCACTCTTCTCCAAAGATGCCCTAACGCTGGCACTCAGCGACGGAGTTCTGGTCGCGAGTACAGGACTAGCCGTGCCGTTCGTCAAGTTAATGGTTGACGGTTACATTCCGTACACCCCTGTGGGTACTGCTATCCAGCACCTGTATCAGGGGTTAATGCTGGGCGTCGCTGTAAAGTGGACATTCGACCGGTGAGTTCCTACCCTCCCACAGCTCGCTGAAACTTCCCGCTCATATTCATCATCTCTTAGTCGTTGGGAATGGGTCCAAAGCGGGTTCTTCACCCTCCACGCTTTGGTCATGCTCATGAAGGTTCACTCTTACGTCTCAATCAACGGCCGGTTCTCCCAGCTATTCCACAAGAAACAAGAGCAGACCAAGCGCCTTGAAGCCCTGGTTAATGCTCTCCCCGGAGGTCGCTCCAAGGCAGAGATCGACGCACGAGATGCTCGGAAGCTAAAAGAGATGGAGTCGACCGCAGCCATGTCGACTGCGACGACCCTCGGCGGTGACGAGAAGCTCCTCCAAGTACCTTCCGGCGCAGCCACTCCTCAAAGTGTTCACAGTGATACGACACCCGCTGGAACCCCCAGACCGATTCCAAATGGCATTCACGTAGGGACCGAGACAGTGGACGGGGACCTTGCCGCTTTGGGCCTCCGAAACCGCCTGGCACAGATGGCAGCTGCTGGAGGAGGAACACAAATCGCGACAGTACCTGTAGGAGATTCCACTCCCGGATCCTTCAGATTGGATCGAGGGACCTCTTCCTCTTCCTCATCCGCCACCCCTGCTGAGAGGACAAGCAAATCACAACCCACAGAAGGCTCTTACTTCCCGAGCAGCAAAACCACCGACTTCCCTCCTCAGACTGTCGACTCCAATCCCGCAGTACCCTCCGAACACCATCCACTTATCGGACACCCTGACTCGACGATCAGCACACTCGCTCAATCTATAAGCGACATTGACGACGAGTTGACTTCGACCGGAGTTAATGGGAAAGGGAGAGTGAGGTTCCCAGAAAACGTAACGCTTTGGAACTTCTGCGATTATCAGTTGATCCCGACGTTGGTGTATGAGCTGGAGTACCCGAGGACCGACAAGTGGGTGCTTTCGGAGATGTCAATCTTACGGAGAACCATGTACTGACTTCATTTTGACGATAACAGGGTTCGCATTTCTTATGTCTTTGAAAAGACGGTGGCGTTCGTTGGCACTTTCACTCTACTCTACACTATTACGGAGCACTACATCATTCCAATGACGCCAACACCGGATCAGCCGTTTTTGCGGTCGATGCTTGATTTAGCTTTACCCTTCATGGTGGGTTTTGAACGAAGGATAGAGGTAAACTGCCGGTTTGCTAACTTGAACCTTGTGTCCTGCCCTAGTTATCCTATCTTCTACTCTTCTACATCATATTCGAATGCATCTGCAATGGTTTCGCAGAGATTTCTAGGTACGAGAAGTGATGTGCCTTTTTTAAGTTCGGCCTGGCTCAACCACTCCCTCGTTGCTAGGTTCGCCGACCGGCAATTCTACGAAGACTGGTGGAACTCGACCTCGTGGGATGAATTCGCCAGGAAGTGGAACAAGCCCGTCCACTCCTTCCTCTTGCGGCACGTCTACGCTAGCAGCATATCCGACTACAAGTTCTCCAAACCTTCCGCTGCCTTGATCACGTTTTTGCTCAGTGCTTTGCTGCATGAGCTGGTTATGGCGATTGTCACGAAGAAGATAAGGTGGGCTACGTTGTTTCTGGTCGACTAAAATTCTATGTTCCGCCGACTGACGCGACTAACATCCGAAAACCAAAGGATGTATCTCTTTGTGATGCAGATGGCTCAAGTTCCGCTTATCGCTTTGGGGAGGATACCGGTCATTCGGAGGAACAAGATCCTTGGCAATGTGGTGTTCTGGTTTGGGCTGATGACGGGCTTCCCTTTGCTCTGCGTCGCGTATTGCGCGTACTGAATGACAGAAAAGACTGGCTGGAACCTGCGTTAGGTGAAGACCGCTCAAGTCTCAACCACACAATTCAAACCACCTATCCACTCAATAATCTTAAGCTATTCTGCATCCCCCCCCCACCCTAGATCAATCTCTTAGTTCGTCTATATACTCATGATGCCTATGTCTTTTCGTTCACGATCTCTGGCTTTTTTGTAATGACAATACATCTTTTGCACGCGATACGCGTTTCACTTTGTATACGCGCGCTGCAGACTCGAGAATTCGGGACGGTCTCATGGAGATGTCCAGATAATCAAAATAATCCCATTGGACAGTCAGAGTGGAAACTGTTACAGCTCTTCCTTGGACTTGGAACCAAGCAGCGACTCAAAGTGCTTTACTAACGCGTCGTATTTCAGTGTACCTGAAGGGGGAATGGTCATGTCAGAACGAGTTTCCTCTCTTCATTGAGTTCCCCCACCTTGGTAAACCGTTGGCTCAGTAGCACCGGCTGGCCAGATCAAGACACGAGATTCCTTGCCAGTCGCATCCGCGATACCCAAGGCCTTGGCAGTTGCACCGTCAGCGTCCTTCGACGCGCCGAATCCAATTTGCTTGTTGAACTTGTTTGCGATAACCTTCCACAGTAAAGGAGCCTTTGGTTTGGATGTTAGGAGGAGGGCGTGGGGGAGAGTAGCTTCCTGTAGCATATAAAAGATGAGCGTTAGGGAGCTGGTCGACGAAATATGGATAGAGTCGAATTTCGCTCGCACCTTCTTCAACCAAGGCTCGACCTGAGCGTGTCCTTTAACCACGGCGGCGCGGTTTGGAACTTCGCTCGTCATGTATTCGATGATAGCACCGGATTTGCGCTCGCCTCGGTAATCATGTGGAGGGGTCTTCAAGCCGCGAGGGAAGGACTATAGGGAATGTGATTCGTCATGAGAACGGTTTCACCAGAATGGGGAGCACATTCCTTACCTTGATAGTTGGGAAACCTTTGATTCCCTGAAAAATGTGATGCGTCAAGGATTTGGGGGCGAAAAGAGAACTGTGAAGACGAGCGTACCTGTTCGCCGCAGATTCCTTTGTTCTCTTGGGCATCACAGTCGACAGCGTAGAAGGGGACAAGTGGGTTGAGAGCTTTGGCGGCGCTGAGGTATTCTGGGGTGAGGTTCTTGCAGTGCTGAAGGCGAGTGTGCAGACGGGGGCTTAGTAAGGGTCTCTACACCGAGACCGAGAAACACGTACACCGCACCACGGGGCAACAAATGCAACGATGACGGTTCTCTGTCAGGGTGACCACTTCGTCAGCCTCATATTAGTACGATCATCAGCGGTGCGGGCAGGCTCACATCCTCGCTCAGGACCTTCTTGAAGTCCGTCTGCGTCAACATTTTGACGGGTCCTTTAGCAGGATACATCCCTGCAGCGACGCAGGTTGCAAGCACGGACAATGCAGTAAAGAAAGTCTTCGTGAGCATGGTGGTGGGTGGTAGCGACAGTAAGGGAGAGAGAGATGAGTGCAGGAAGGATATTTCAAAGCTGACCGAGCGAGCTTGTTGCGACACGTATACATACAACGTCAAACACTTTCCGAGATGTCTCAGCGCTTATTATTCTCCCGATTCCCCGTTCCGTGATGCCTCCAATTTGTAATATTAGGAGCTCGAGGGAAAGAGGGAAGTTACACAGTCCAATGAGCTTCGCGTTGATTACATGCAAGCTTCCGGATCATTGCCGCACGGCCGACTTTTTAATTACTGAGTCCCTTCAGACATCCACCTGAGGCTGACTTTGACCAAACGTATTACCAGCAATATGTATCAGCTGAGTACAGAGTAGTAGAAAGCTCAGTCGAAATAATCACTTCAGAAGGGCTTTATCTGTGCACCAAATACCCGTCCCTGATACTTGGCTTGGCGTTCAAAGCGAACGGCGTTCGGTTCGTTGCGAGAATAGGAGCAAGTCTTTAGCAGCGCATCTGATGCCACTACTATGTTAAGATCATCAGATCTCGTAATGCGGTTGATGATGACACGATCTGTGAAGTGAAGACTTGAAAACCCCTTGGGAATGGCCAGAGAAGACCAACTAATGAAAGCCTCAAGAGTCAAAATTCCGCATCACTTCTATCGGCCAAGGAGGGGGAAGTTTACTTGCCTAAACGTCTGGGCGTGATCCTCCATAATCTCCCGCTTCCCGGTTCCATCAGCATCCGTAGGCTCTGACTGACTGAAAGTTTCTTCATGAGAGTAGTTCTGATACAGCGTAGCGTTTATAGACGACCCAAGGCTCGTGTGGCTTCGTGCAAATGCTTGGGAATCAGCTTTACGCATGTCTGAGACTATGCCTATTTGAGGCGGAGGAGAGACGTAGCGAGGTATGAGGTCTCGGTCAGAGTCGTCCTCATCAAGAATGCCGGGAGGGGTTAGATAGCGAGGTATTAGTCCATCTTCTTCGATGTCATCTTCTTTAGAAACGGAGCGTGCGGTTTGTCTGTGATGAGAGAAGTCGTCGAAGTCTTTGGTATACGATGTGTCGGTATCGACGAGAGTAGCAGTTCCACTCTGAGGAGAGCTAGACGAGTATTTTTCTCTTAAAGCTGCAGTATAGATCAAAATACTTTTAGTATTGGGGGCATGTGATTACTCAGACCTACGTGTTAGAAGGTAAGCTGCCAAGTCTTGCAAGTAACCAGAACGGCGTGAGTCCATAATCCAGCGGCAATCATGGCGCTAAGCCCGAAGAAAGTAATGACCGTCTTGCTAACAATCTCGACGGAGAATTAGCACTTACTAGTATAGGTCTTCGAGAGAAGCTGGGGGGCGAGTATCGGTTACCCAAACAAGAAGTTCACTTTGACAGGCCCAGCCACGCACCGAGCAAGGTCAGGATCGTCCGGCCCATCGTAGAAAAACCAAACTGTCTTGCTATACTTCTTGGAGAACAATCCTCCGCTCTTGACTATGGGGTAACGAGGATTGAAAGTGATGTTCATTTCCAAATGGCGCGAACGTACTCCAGGCCTTCTTGATGAAGCGGGAAACGTTCGGACTAAAGTAAGCTAAACTCGAAAGTAATGAATGAACACATAGATCTCTAATCTAGGTGCAGAGTCACTGTACCTGTTCCGGAGAAAAGGTCTTCCATCTTGAGTTGGGGTAAGCTGGGATGAATTAAGGATGTTGGACGGCTCTTCGATATAATCACTGTCGACGTCATAGCGTTTGAACCTCCCCGCCACCATGTCCCCCCCCCCCCATTGAACCCGGTTCCTAACCCGGAGAGTCTTCAAGTCTCGTCATCGGGTCCCCTAGATACAGAGTTGCGAGTCTTTACATCCTAATCGGACCGAATTGGATCCCGAATACGCGAGCCTTTGAACTCGGTGCCAGTGATGTGGTCGTTGTTTACCTTTCCGACTGAAGTCAATTCAGCAGACCTCGACCAGGCACTTCAGGTCCACTTTTAACCATCACAAGTACTATGTTCATCATTGGTGAGGTAAAATCCAAGCCACCTCTAGAAGGGGGCAACAATATAAGACGAGAGCGGACCTTTAGGACAGTACGACTCTCACCTTTTTTGTCTCCGTCGCATCACCCCTACATGGCGTTCCTCAAAGCAACAAGCCTAATACTTCTCGCTGGATGCACTGCTCTTGTTATCTTTGCCTCCACCCATCCTCATGACGCCCGTGGCACGTGGATAAGCACGGGCTCCTTTGTTCCTCGAGCACAGAATGTCTTCTCCCAGGGTGAGTACTCATTACGGCAGGGTAATAGATGGCTTGACTCAGGTTGAAACTATTGTCTAGCACTTAGCAAGGATGGCGATTCCTTCGTCAGCGTTTGGTACAACGGCGAAATTCTGATCGGTTACTTGGGTGAAACGGACTCGGGAGTGTAAGAACAATCTGTTCTGTGCGATCTTTTCTTATATTCTTTAACCGAGAGCGATATGAACCTACTAGGCTTGCCCCCGTTCCTTTGGAACATGCTCTGAGGATCAAGACCCCCGAGTACGATGGCTTCCAGCAACGTATCACAGCAAAGGTAAAGCATTGCAGTCGTAAACTAGAGGTGTGTCTAGCTAACTTATGCCACAGAATGCCAAGCAACAATTAGGCCCGAATAAGCACCTTGGTCTGATCTTTGATGGTTCCCCTGACATGTACTCGTAAGTCGAGGGTCCCTCCCCAATTGTTGGCTCTAACGAGAACGGTCGCTTTTACCTTTAGACGATTGGTTCTGGGACCGTCCAGTAAGCCCAGCTTATCCTAGATTTGATGGCTATTGGTCATAACGCGTATTTCATGGCAGCTTCCGCCCACATCCCGGCCGCCGGACTTGAATACTGCAGGGTTAGCCAATGCCATACCAACTCCACGTACAGCTCACAGGTATGGCACGTCGACCGAGCCTCTCGGGAAATCATGCCCGCGTTTACCTCGGGAGACGAAGGTTCGTGGCCGCCTCGACGGGTCTTCGCATCTCTACCCCTGCTTACCATGTGGCTTGTTTCGCAGAAACCGATCTCGGGATAGTATTTGAACAGCAATGGAAGGGGGAATTGAACCTTGCGCTAAAAGACGCCTACTCGGAAACCGTGAGTGTTACCGCCGTTGAATTCTGTGGTTTCCAAATCTGCAATTTCCCTCGTTTCGCTAAACCGCCCGACTTCCAAAGCGCTTCATTATCGTCCCAGCCCAAGACCGGAGCCACCGAATCCTGTAGCCCTGGTCTTTTCGTTTCGTTTCTGTAAAATTGCCATCTTGTTTACCTCTTTATGTATTATTCGAGCGCTTCGGAAAAGGCCGACAGGGTATCGAAGTTCGCGCGACCTCGGCGTCCTCAGTCTCTATCGGAATTTACTTCCAAGTTACCTTTCCAAATCCGCGCCTCTCTCCCCTCACCCTCCCCCAATGTACGCCGACTCCTCGACCGACGCATCCCACGCGCCTTCGGTCGAGCACGACTCGCCACGCTTGCCAACGTCCAGCTCGCCTCCGACAGCGGCCTCCACGCCTGGTTCCTCCTATCCACCCCGGTCTTCGTCAGTTCAAACAAACTCGCAGCACCCGCATCCGCACCCGCATCCACACAGCGGCCACACCAATGGCACGGGAGCTGGTCATAGTCCAAGTGTTCGGTCTCAGAGTGTCGGTCCTCACTCCCCTACCAACGGCATGACGAATCTCAACTTGAGAGCGGGCACGCCACCCTCATCGCTCTCGCCGTCTCCGCGGCAGAGCGAGGACATCCCATTTGGCATCCCTGTAACGCAGCAGCAACACCACCCACCTCATGGAACGCATCATCCCCCAAGAAGGAATAGCATGCCTCGAAGTGTCGCCTCGGCGGATAAAGTACCGACCCAATACGCGCCAACAATGGAATTAGAGGATTCTAGCATCCAGAATGGTTTCGATGAAGGCATTCTGAGAGCACTATGCGATCTCGACGTGAGTGCAGCTCAGACCGTATTCACATTTGAATTCTGACTGACCACGGCTTAACCAGTGTGGCGTACCACTGCTCCTCGACCGAATTAAGCAGAGCATGATTTCTTGCCGCGTATGTTTCCCTCACACTTTCGGGCTCGGTTTGCCATCCCGACACCACTCTTTTTAGGAAGTATCCATGTTCTTCAAGAAACGCGCCGTCGTTGAAGACGAGTACGGCCGAACGCTCCAGAAGACCGCCCGGTCAGCCCATGAGGCTTACGCACTCTCCGATGCCAAAGCTGGAACCTTTGTGACGGCATGGCAATCGACAATGAAACTCCACGACGTAATTGCCGAAAACAGACTCAAATTCGCTGCGCGCCTTAATGAAATGAGCGAGGACCTGGCCAATTTGGCGAAAGAAGTCGAGAAGAACCGGAAAGCCACAAAAGACCTCGCCACTCGTTACGAACGAGCCCTGCAGGAGAGTGAGATGGCGCTAGAAAAGGCCAAGACTCGATTCGACTCCACACATGAAGAGCTGGAAAGGATATTGCTAGCGAAGGAGGGAGAGTCGATGAAGGACGGTACTCATAACCGGAATGGCGGTCCAAGCGGGAAGCGTGTAATAGGGAAAGCGGTAGCAAAAGGTGGCATGCTGTTGAAGGGAAAAAATCCAGCTTCGGTAAGTCATTCTTATGTTAGCTAAACACCCCTACTCATGGTCCAACTTCAGATAGCGAAGCAGGAGGAGGATGTTCGCCAGAGAATGTCCACATTCTCGGACGCTTTCAGGAAAGCCGTTCTAGAAACTCAAGCCATGCGCCAAGAATATTTCAACTTCCAACTCCCCCGCATTCTGCGGTCGCTGAAGGAATGCGCGGATGAAATCGACCTCGGAACGCAGTATCACCTCTCCAGATACGCCTTCCTTTTCGAATCAATTGTCTTGAACGATGGTTCTACGGTTGCCCCCACTGGTGGAATCGAGGATGGTGAGCTGCGCACCTTGGCCTTATAGACCCGTCTTACCAATGCCATTTGTTCTAGGGCCCGGTTTGAAACCAATCATGGAATCGATTGATAACAGGCAGGACTTTAAGGTGTACATGCAGAACTACGCTATTGCTACGAATCGGCCAACTGGACCACGAAGAGAAGGTCCCTGGGAAGAAGGATTCGTAAGTTTCCCCGCCCACGAGTTCATAAAAGGGTACTTACTGGCTATGTCCTCCTTGCTCCAAAGGCCCCACCTGTACCTCGTTACCATCAGCCCGATCCCAGTGCTCGGATACCTCATTCGGAGACTCGGGGATCCCTGGCTACTCACAGCGGAAATCATAGCCCGGCTCCAAATGGCGGTCCGGCAAACGGCGCTAGCCCGCAAGAGGCCTTCCCACCGGCTATTGCAAAAGCCATGCAACAGTATCCTGATCGTGGTCACCCAACGTTCGGAATTCCTCTTGAGGAGCAGATGATTCGAGACAATGTTGAAGTGCCGCGTATCGTGGAGAAGTGTTGCGAAGCGATCGAAACCTATGGCTTAGGCTCAATGGGTATTTTCCGACTCAGCGGGACGAGCAGCAAAGTCCAGAAGCTCAAAGTCATTCTGGATCGCGACATCGAGGCAGCGGATTTGATGCATGACGAATGGAGGATGGACGTGAATAACGTGACGAGTGTCTTGAAGCTCTGGTTGAGAGAGCTTCCTGAGCCTTTGTTGACGTTTGGCCTGTACCAAGGGTACATTGAAGCTGCGAGTGAGTGCGACCACCTCTTCGTAACGTTAACATATATTGACACGATTGATTGCAGAGGAGGAGAATGAGCGGTTGCGGCAGATACAGCTTCATCATCGGGTCAACGACTTGCCTGATCCAAATTACGCTACTCTGAAATTCTTAATGGGCCATTTACACAAGTGCGGGTGCTCCTTTCTCCTGCTAGTCTCAATAAGCTAACAAGACTTTACTTTAGGGTACTTGAACATAAAGAACGAAACGGCATGTCGCCGTATAATCTCTCTGTGGTTTTTGGTCCCACTTTGCTTGGACCGTCACCAGCAGCTGCAGCCAACAATGACGGCCAACCAGGAGGCGGAACAACGCTCCAAGATATGCACTGGCAATGCAAGGTCTGTGTCTCGCATCGTGTTCGTTAATTCTGGCGTCCGTACCTGACCTGTTTTGCGTTAGGCTATCGAGACCATTCTCGAACACTATGCCGACATCTTCGTCGATGAAAGTGAAATGACCGGAAGCCCCCCATGATATCCACCGTGATTACCATCCCATCTATCATACCAAACCCATACCCCCCTCTTCATTTGCCTGTCATCTCTAGTTGTTTTGATCTTTCAGTGTAAGCGATTTCTTGCTCTTATCAGACCCGGTGGACCGCTGTGCGGATACTCGGAGCCCCTGATCTTATTATTCTTGTACCGAGACATTGGTTTTGGCCATGTATATATGTATGGACCAGCTTGGTGTCGCAAAGAATTTATGCCTTGATAGAGACTTTGGCGTGGACTGGTGACAAAAGCGACGGTCTTTGTGCCTGAACAAACTTTGGCTTTGTTAAGACGACGGAGATCCTTTGGCCTAAACAAATCCGACCACAATCCCCTCCTCCCTCCACCATGAAAGCAGCATTGAAGACCGCGATAAACAACGCGGTTGGTATTCTATCGAAGAGTTTCTACTCGGAGAACGGCTCACGCGACGAGTATGTGCTCGACCAGTGAGTACAACCAGTCGAAAGTAAAATACCGGGCCCCTTTGACCCACCACTTGGCTTGTAGAGCAGCCTGTGCCCCGCTATCAGTAACAGGAGCACAAGATACCATTAAAGCTCTTGAACCCACCCGAGCGACTCTAGAAACCAGCATGAAAGCCCGGATCATTCAAGCGAGGAAGCGAAGAAACGCGTTCCTCCCGATCAACCGTTTGCCCGTGGAGGTGGTGGTCGAGATATTTCACATTGTGCTGTACAGCGACGCACTGTGCCCACCTACAACCACTACCCACTTGGCAAGGCTCAAGAGGTTGGCATCCGTCTTCTCGGTCTGGAGGAGTTTGGTTAGCGGGACACCAAGTCTCTGGGCCGTACTGGAATCGACTTGCCCCCCTGCCTTTTTACCTACCGTCATCCGGAAGGCAAAAGGGAGTCTCTTGAACATCAGATGCTTGTGGACGGACCCGCGTCTCGTCACTCGAAACAAACCCATACCTCACGAAAAGAATGTAACTGCGTTCCTTCACGCTGTCCTCCCACTGGCCCAAAGGTGGGGGACATTATACCTCAACATTCCCCTGTCCTTCGACCCGCCGCTCGAGCAAGTCTTGGAGACACATATGCCGAATCTCCGACGGGCATCGGTTAGGTGTATTGGCTACGGTCCTCTTGTGACCAACCCATTTGGTGGGGCTGCGCCGCAACTAAAGGAGCTTAGCGTGCACCAGGTGCCGATCAATTGGGCTTCAGTAGAGCTGAAAGGATTATCAGTATTGGTCCTCATGTTCTGCCCAGTACCTTCCATTTCCCATCTGTTCGCGATTCTTGAGCGCTCTCCTGGGCTTGAGGTCTTGGAGCTTAATCTAGTCGACCCCGACATTACGGACGCTCCCTCAACCATTCCCAGTATCGTGCTTCCGCATCTCAAAGATCTCTCCCTCCGGAACATAAATCGCCAAGCCACTTCACTTCTTCTCCAATCAATCCATACTTCAAGATTTGAGACAATTCTTATTGCGCCCGACCCATGCGATGAACGAACCCCATTCCCAGATATCAATTCCAGCTTGGAACACTTGCTCCCCGCCATGAAATGTGCCTTCAACGAAGCAAAAACCGTCGACCTCACGATCTTGGGGAGTGAAGTCAACCTCACGGTCAATCGTGGCCCGGATGATCCGTGTGTCAAGCTTTGTGCACGCATCGACGGACCCCCGGACTTGCAGAATCATCTAACTTGGTTACAAAGAAATCTAGACCTTAAAACGTTATCTGCATCTGGCATCAACGAAGGCTCCATTTCCTTGGTCGAACTCGTGAATCGCGTGGACCTTACACGACTTCCTATTTTCGAGTGGATTCCGAATATCACCGAGCTTTCCGTCCTGAATTCAAGCGGAGCGCCGAAGCTGATCCACCACCTCACGGAACGCGTACGCGACGGAAACAAGGTGGAATGGCGCTGTCCTCGCCTTCGCAAAGTGGCGTTCTGCGGCTTCCCAACAGCCCGTCAGGATGTGTTCGAATTCGCCAGGAGACGATATGGCGACCGCCCAAAAGGCGACGCGGTAAACCAGGACGCAGAAACTACGATTCACTGGCCCGATAAGCTGGAGCTTCTCGACATAACGGGAGTGAGCGATATGGACTACCGAACCAATGAGGAGCTCAAGGACATCGTTGGATGTGAGCTGATCGTGACAGTCGAGGACGACTACTATTATTCGCCAACAGGAGAGGAGTGGTAGGGAGGATATAATAACTCGGAGGACGGTTCGCTTGGATCGGTGGACCTGTACGACATTTTCGCGCTTGCCGGGGAATAAGGTGGGTGATTGAAGGGCGCTTTTTATTTGCGTTTCTATTACGTGTGCAGTATTCTGTATCTCTCGATGTTACTTCCTTCGTCTTCTCCTTGTGCTAATCTAGATGAGATCGGGAAATCAAATACAGTGGTCTCTAAGCAGTTCTTGAGCATGCTCCCTTCGGCCGTTCCTCGCCTCTCCCTGCATCGCATACATCATTCGCGCCGAATTCGGAATAATATAGGGGCTCTTGAAATATGAATGCTTGATCAACAGCCAATGAAAGGGACTCGAACTCGATATAACGAGCTGGACGAGTGCGGAGAACTCAAATACCCGCGACTCGAAACGGAAGATTAAGGGGCACTATTTTGTTAGTTTCCGTCCAGATAATGGGCTAACGGGATGTAGCAACATATGATTAGCGAGTACAACTGGTCAATGACAGAACTCAACGTAGAACCCTCGGGTGGTAGCGGGCCGCCGCTGGATCCATGCAGAGGAATGTTCCGTAGCTGGCATTTCATTGAATTAATGGCCAGAAAACCCTCCCTCAGTGAGGGACTTAACTTGCTCCTATCCCTCTAAACCTATTTATGTGGTAAATCATAACTTACATCCAAACTCAGAAAATCGATATCGTTTCCACAAGTGCTTACTGCCAACAAATCTAAACTAGTAATAGTCAACATAGTCATCTACTCGCCTCTCCTCTTCCTCCCATTATAACCAGTGATTTCGTAGCAGCCTAGAAGCTCGTAGAGCTCCCCTTCGACGTCGATATCCAAGTCAGCACCGCCACTGGGTCCCGAAATGTCCAGACACTGCAGGTTATCGGGCCAATGGATCGTTAGGTCTCCTTCTTCAATCACCGAACCATTCCGATTGCTTCCACCATATCGGCTTTTAGCAAAGTTTCGAACATCTGTAAGCCTCACGAGTGGGCACGGAATGGTGAGCTTCTCCAAACGCGAACACCTCCACTCCACTTCGTTCTCCGTTGTCACGCGCTCAGACAACCACTTGAGGACTTCGGTCGAGACATAAGGATCGTTTAATGTGAGTTCAGTGATATCTCCGAGCCACTCCATGACTGGTAAGAACGCCATTCTGTTATTGGGGCTCCCCCACTCGCGATTAAGCGCCACCTTGGTACTCCGGATCGAACTCTCTTCGAAGTCAGGTGTAATTACTTCGGATATCCATTTGAATACCTTTGATGGCTGCGTTTTTGTTAAGTTGATCTCGAAATAGATTTCGGTTTCACGATGGGCGATGAACTTGATGCTCTGCCCACTGACGGCAAGTTCTAAATTAGTCGCCAAAATCAGTGTCGATTGCAGGGCAGGGGCGAGGTGACCAAGGGTGTCAAGGGCTGATATGAAGTCATCCTCGTATCCTCTGGTGTAGGTGTCGTGGGTTATCCGAAATTTGGCTAGGCTTAAAGGCCTAATCGACTGAAGGAGAGGAACGACACGTCCAGCCGCGTTTTCGAAAAGAACGAGCTCTCGGAGTCGCGGCAAGTTGATGGTCTCCAAATTGCCTTGTTCAGAGCTGAACGGCCCGGGTAGTCCGGTTAGCTTTAAGCTTTCCAGGGACGGAGATGCCGCCAGAAGGCTGAGTAATTTGGCCGATGAAGTTGGCGCCTCCCACTTCAGGTCGAGGAGGCGTAGTCCAGTCAATTTGGCATTATCCCACTGGACGGGTATGCTTTTAATTCGAAATTCCTCCAGTCTCCCTGTATCCCCTCCCAGCAGGTTCACTGGACCTTGCTTCCAACCCCACAGCGCCTGACCAAAGTGCACGCTCCTCAGGTTCGGGAACGAGCTCTCTATTAACTGTTTGATCGGTCCCGTATCAGGTGGTAGGTCTATATAGACGGAAGACCACCGCTCGATTAGGCTTGGCACGAAGACTGCTTGTAAGAATTTTTGGTGATGTTCTTTATCCTTGTTCGTGCGGTGCTGGAATCCGTGGGCCTCCCATTCCAACCGGATGTTCAAAAGACTGGATTTGGAGTTGCGAATCACTATTGGGAGGAAGCTGAGGGAGCAGCTCGACTCCAAGACTGCCCAGAGACTCGGAGTGGATCGAACGAGGGCCAGCCAGGTGGAGGAGACTGACGCCAGTGCCTTCAAACGGTTCAAATATGGCGGTTTGGTGATCCCACATGTAAGATGGGTTTCCAGTGTAACGTGGAATATGTTCACGAGGAGCTCAGGTGGGAGACGGGAGATCGGGAGGAGGTTGTTTCGCTGCCTCCGAGCTGCTATGATTCTCCGGATTGCTTTAAGAGTAGGCACCATGGAATCCAACTTGTGATTCGCGTCGTCTAGAAAGCGCCAGTGTGGGCTGACATCTGGCCTATAGGGCGACAAAAAAGGGGTCAGGTCCATGCGTGGTTCAAGTTCCGACCGGCTTTCCGGCATACCGGGTGAGGGTCACTTCCTGAAATTCCATATCTTCTTCATGAGTGCTCCTCAGAAGCGTTCTCGTGGCCTCGACGACAGAATGTCCAGATGGACCCTTCATGCGTGGTGGATGTTGGACGGCTGGTGGTGGAGGTTGGTGGAGGTTCCCAAGTTGGCGAAACTCGCTAGGCACGGGATCCAGGACCCCGGTACCTTCCTTAAACGCTCTTAATGAGAGGCGTCCAGAAAAAAGGTGCAGTGCAGCACCCAATTATCGATTCGTTAGACTGGTTTAGAATATTCTCAAGCCTCCAGTCCTCCAGTGGTAGTAGTAAGCATATTCGCTAATTGCTGACTCGCTTCCCGCGTATCGGTCACTCGATTCGATGTTGCCCCTATTGGAGTGATGCCCTCCTGAGCTGCACCTTCAAAGCCTTTCCCTAGTAATCTCGACAACAGCTGGTCCATACTGGCGACAACAGCCGCGCTCGTGTGATGCATGAAGACCTGAACAAACTTTGACGATGGCCAGGTCCTTTAAATACAAGGGGATAGTGTCCGGAATCCGAACACGCGGCGCATGTATGGGTAATGACCGCCCGTGCCCAGGACATGTTTGAATTCGGAAAATATACGTACTTAGTTCTCTCAGTGGCTATCAGCCCAACCTTTAACAGGGAATGACCGCATCATGTTTCGGCTTTCGAAGCATCCCGAACATGGTCTGCGGTTTCTCACACATTGCCGCCGTGTTGTGGACCAGTACATTACCGCTCGCCGACCTCCCTAGATCTTGTATTTTACGACCACCTGCAATCCCCTCCTCGCTCCACCATGAAAGCGGATTCGACGGCTGCGATCAACGACGCGGTTGGTATTCTATCCAAGAGTATTTGCCCGGAGAACGGCGTACGCGACGAGTATCTGCTCGACCCGTGAGTACAACCAGTCGAAAGTAAAATCCCTGGCTCTTCAACCCACCACTTGGCTTGTAGAGCAGCTTGTACCCCGCTATCTGTAATAGAAGCACATGATGCCGTTGAGGTTCTTGAAACCACCATAGCGGCTCTAGAAACCCGCCTGAAGCCCCGGCTCGTTCAAGCTAGGAAGCGAAGAAACGCGTTCCTCTCCATCAACCGATTGCCCGTGGAGGTGGTGGTCGAGATATTCCACACTGTATTGGACAGCGATGCACTATGCCCACCTACAACCCCTACCCACTTGGCAAGACTCAAGACGTTGGCATCCGTCTTTTCGGTGTGGAGGAGTTTGGTTAGCGGGACACCAAGTCTTTGGGCGGTATTGGAATCGACGTGCCCTCCCTCCTTTTTACCTACCGCCATCCGGAAGGCAAAAGGGAGTCTCTTGAACATCAGATGCTTGGTGAGGGAGACATACTTCGACGATCTCGATCTAGAGGCCGCCATGGATCACCATGACAATGCACCTGCGTTCCTTCCCGCTGTCATCCCGTTGGCCCAAAAGTGGGCGACATTGTACCTCGAAACCCCCGAGTTCGTCAACCCGCCGATCGACCGGATCGTTGAGACACATCTACCAAGTCTCCGAAGGGCGTCGGTTAGGAGTTACAGCAGGCGTTTCGTGACGAACCCGTTTGGCGGGGCCATGTCGCAACTAAGGGAGCTTAAATTGCACATGGTGTTGATCGATTGGGCCTCAGTAGAG